>JBBDHI010000024.1:17971950-17993127 GCA_037177115.1 Craterocephalus stercusmuscarum
GCCCGAGCCCGGTTCAAGCACTGGCATGTGAACACAACTCAGGAAAGATCGGACTCGGGCCCGGCCCGGACCCGAGTACGCCATGTGAAAAGGCCCTGATTCTGCTTGCTTAAGAGCAAACACAGCCTGGTATGACTTTCCTTCTTCTTGTTTTGATTTCAGATAAGGAGGAGCTGCTGATCGAGCGTGGCTCTCACACCGGCATGATCAACCCTGGTGACCAATGGCAGACCCTCCTGGTCGACGGGCCGGTGGCTCGTATCACTTATCGGATCCGGGTGCGGTGTGATGAGAACTATTATGGCAACAAGTGCAATAAGCTGTGTGTTCCTCGGGACGACTACTTTGGCCACTACCGCTGTGAGCCTTCGGGGGCCCAGGTGTGTCTGGATGGCTGGATGGGCGCAGACTGCAGGCTAGGTGAGCTGTTGGCATCCTACAATATATTATGTATGCAAACTGCTCCATGGGATGGGATATGTATGAAAATGCATCTTCAGATAAAAGTTGTGATTGTTCACCCATCAGTATGCAACGTTTATATTTACTAAACCTCACATTCTGTTGTTAGTTGTCAATTTTCCTGTGATAGCTCTTTTAAAGAAGAGCTTTTTAAAATGCTTTTTATTCATTTGTTTTTGGATTGATGTTCATATTTGTTGCCTGAGGCTCTTGGAACGTTCCTGTATTTAAGAAGCTCTAAGATTAGGCAACTACTTGGAAGAATATTGAACTGATTTGCTCTCAAGCAGAGTATTTGCTAAAATACATAGTGCCGTGCAAAGGTTTTAAACCATCCCTCATTTTTTTTGTTTTTTTCTTCCTTGGAATCAGATATTCATTCTCTAGGATTTCTAAAAATATAATAGAAATCACAGGATCCTACTGACAGCTACTTTTTGGTCTTGACAGCAATAAAAGGTGGGAATGGGTAACGTTTATTTTGCATCTGTCCTGTCATAAAAACTTTCTATTGGCTGGTGTCTCATCATGATGATGTAATAGTCAAATCTGGTGTTTCATCATCATCGTGTAATAGTCAAATCTTTGGCTGCACGGTTTCACCCCAGAGTCCTGTTCACGTATAAAAAGCTACCTGACTCAAAGAATCAACCAGGTGATTATTATTGTAACAGTCTGGTATTTTTCATAGATATGATTGAAGACATGGGAACAAATTACGAGTTTTCTTGACAAATGTCTAACACATCAAATGACATTTTTTTGTCAACGGGGTGATTGCCAGTGAGCTATTTTTCAGAAACTTTTTATCACAGTACGGTGTGCAGTGTGTTCTTGAAATTCGGAATCTGGACAAGAGTGAGAGAACAAAAAAAAAACACCACGAAAATGAACAGGGTGTGTAAGAGATGCCTTTTTTTTAATTCACCAAAGACCTGATATGGGACCTGGAAGATTCAAGTGGACCTTCTGCTGATCCCCCTAATCTTCAATGAAGCTTCATCCAGAGCCATTTTTCTATAGAGACTAAGAAGATGCTGGACAACCCAAAAACTGGACAGAATATCTGTGTTAACGGGTGTGAGCGATGAATCCTCCCATAGCCTAGACTTATACATTATTGAAGCAGTGTGGAATCATCGTGACATAGACCATTAAAAAAGAAGACATCCAAAGAGGGGGCTTAGAAATTCCTTCCAGAAGCCTGGATAGTCATTCCTGAAGACTACTTGAAGTATAAGGAAGCTCATTTAGCAAAACCTGCATTGAAAAATAAAGGTGTTTTAAATTGTGTTTACATTTATGTTTACATGTTTCAGTAAATTCCCAACACGGTTTCACAATAATGACAGTATATGTAGAAATGAAGGTAGTAATAGTAGGTAGAAGTAGCTGTATTTCTTTACTTTTAGGAACAATTAATTGATAAGAGAAGAGGGAAACCTGTACGAAGATGTGAGTGAGCTCACAGAGGGTTCGAAAATCTATGTGCATACCTTAAAATGCACCAGCCTTGTAGTCGTGCTCGTCTATGGTGTCGGGAGAGAGTGGGGGGCAATAAATCATCCAGCTGACCTTTAGAGAACGAAGGGTGAAAAAAGGAGGGGTAGGATTGTTTTTAAGAGGGGGTAGCGATTTACATGCAGGCTATAAAGTCGTCCTTTCCTCGCCCACATCCCCGTTCAGACTGCCAGGAATTCTCATGTCTTGCTGCACTTGTTAAAAAGATGACAAACCAATTTCATCTCCTTCTCAGGTTTTAGTGTTGTCCTCCTTCCCTGTTCTCTTCTCCATGTTCCTGGAACTTCTGTGTATGTCTAAATATTCCCTTTTTAATTATTTTGATTATTTCTTTTTTGTAGCAATCTGCAAACCAGGCTGCAACCTGTTACATGGCGGCTGCTCCGTCCCAGGCGAATGCAAGTAAGGATTGCGCTCTAGTTGGTTTTTTTTTGTTTTTTTTCGCAAAGCAATTTTTTCTTGTGATTTGTGTTTTAAATCAGCTATATTATGCATTTTTTGTGAGGCTGGTATGTTTCGAAATGTACTTTCTGCTGCATTTCCATTCCCCAAAAATTGGCTTTTGTAGGAATATTGATATTCAAGTAAACAATGGATAACATTTCAAGATTAAGATTCCAAACGGAGGCACCTTAACTTGTCGAAGCCTGTTTTTTTTTGTGTGTGCGTGTGTGTGTGTGTCAGCCTTTCCTGCCCTTGTGGGTATCCCTGCCTCGCTTCAGAAGAAAAAAGTGCATTGCCGCTCTTGCCTTCTTTATATTTTTAGCCACCCAAAATCATCCTCAGAATACCAAGCAACTCATCGGCTCTCTGCACTTCAGACTGAAGTAAGGGGCTCGGCCGTGTGTGAATTTAACTACTGCAAACGTGCTGGGAATTGTCAGATCTGCTCCCCATCCGCATTGCAGTCCTCCGTGAAGGGCAAGGGGCAGGAGAGGAAATGAAAACCCCACTGTGTTATTTACATTTCCCAAAGTGGAAATGACACTTAGATAAAGTGACGTTGAATGTCTCTGTGGGTCCATGTCTCCAGGATGCGGCACATCCCGTCGTCATTTGTGGAAACCCCTCTCCCACCTGCCGGATGGAAAGACACACTTGTCTGCCATTATTAGGGGAAAAAAAGGGGGGCTTGGCTGAGAGCCGAGGAATGAGAGGGATGACCAGTTTTAGGAAACGGCCTCTCGTTTTTTTTTCTGTCCTCATTCCGGTTTGCAAACCTCAACTTTATTCTTATGAAATGTCAACAGGAAAAGTGACATGAATACATGAGCAGCAGTAAAGATGCGTCCTGCAGAGGCATGAATTTAATGATTCCCCAAGGCAGAGAAAGCTGGCATTAAATTTGCCATCTCCTTTCATTCTCTTTATGTCATCATGGTTTTATGGGCTTTGCTGCATTGGCCACAGGCTTTTGAGAAATACAAAAGTTGGTACGTGCCTGTTACAATTCTTCTTTGAGCCTTTCTGCTAACTCGCATTAGGCCTGTTCTAACATATTTAAAAGGCTTGTCCTAGGAACCTCTTAGTTATGCAGTGTAACTCATTTTCCACAGCGTTTTGCAAACTGTAACATGAGTCAAGGTGTTGGAATCCACCTTTTAAGCCTCACACCTACATTAGTAAGTAACTGGTGAGCAACAGGATGTGAATATGGTCAAAAATAAAACCACAGAATGACTCTTTTAGATGCCCTCAAGCTTAAAAAGTACTCACCTTGCAGGAGTTCTTCTAATGTTATGGCTACCCTGGTGTCAGGCCCTCTAAAGCTAATCATATACATCCAAAGAAGCATGGCAAGTATTCCCCTGATTCCCCTCGGCCTGAGAATGGCAGAGATTTCCAAAGGCCTACTGTAGTCTCTCAGAGGCAGCGGTGCCGTCTGTAAGAGCCTGAAAATAGCTCGCTGTCTTGTCAGTTGACGTGACAGCTGGCTCGACAGCACTGCAGCCTTGGAATGGCAGAGTACCGTCCTGAAGCTGCAGGAGCGTGCACGTCCTCTGTGTACACAGTTGTCTCCAGCCGCTCACTCTCAGACGAAGCGTGCCACCATTGTAGCCGCCACTCTCCCTCGCTGGCGGACTTGAACCCGAGCACGGGAGCTGCTGGAAGTATTGGTAACCCCTCTTGCCCTGGAATGTTACCATGCAGTAGGATCAGTTGGCAGCCAGCCACTGCTGAACTGGTTGCACCCCGAACTCTTGAATATTTTCTTCTTTTGTTATTTTTATCACCTTCACAGCTCTTTTTGCTTTGAAACCTGAATCTTTCAGGCATGATTTGCAAAAAAATAAATACAATTCTTGGAGATTTTTGTTTTGTTTATAGTTTTTAATTGATTGAAAAAAAATTTCAGTGCAGGAAAATAGACTGGAAGCAAAAGATTCATGTTTTACCTCACAATTTTTAGGTGTAAGTATGGCTGGACGGGTCAGTTCTGTGACGACTGCGAGCTTCATCCTGGATGCGTCCACGGGACCTGCAACCAATCCTGGCAGTGCAACTGTGAGAAGAACTGGGGTGGCCTGCTGTGTAATAAAGGTAAAAGACAGTTTGATTGCCTGGTTTGGTGATAAAAGATCCAAGAAAGAAAGAACAATCACATGCCCTTCAGCTACAGTTTCATCTATTAGTTGCGTAATGTGTGGAAAGCATTCAGCGGAGAGCTGCTTTGAAGCAACAATTTATCACAACATGAAACTGAAAAATACTACATTTTCCCCTGTAGAGTTTTTAAAATGAACGTTTTGAGAAACCAGAATACATTCTTAGCCACTTTAACATGCGTTGGGTGCTGGTCGGTTGCGAGGATTGATAAAAGCTGCATATATCAGGTGGATGTAGCCTTAAGGGCTTTTAAGCTGTTGTCTGCTTTTCTTTGGCAGCTGGAAGTGAAGGGATGGATGTGAGAACTGATTAGGTTGCTGCTATTGCACCTGTCACTCAAAATGGCTTCCACAAAAAAGTTTGCTTAACTTTAAAGCCTTTGCTTTATTTTAATTAGTAGAGTTGCAAACATTAAGCCCTCAGTTGTTATGAGCGAGGAATCTTGCCACAGACATGTACACCGGAATGGTTGGGGGATATACAGTACAGAGATTGTAGTTGTTTGGGATTTTAATCTCTAAAAACCTCCAGTAACAAATGAATGTGCTGCATCTTTTTTTGTCCTTCTCTTTTCCATGTTGGCTTCAATTATCAGTCACAGAGATTGCAAAGAAAGCAAAGCTGTGTCAGGGGTTTGGAGAGGTATGCACTCGCGCGTGAAGAATATGTATAAAAATAAATAAATTAAGGTGGGGGTGAGAAGCTGCTTCCAAGCAGTGCTGCTGATTTGCATGTTCACAACTCCACACATATTAAATGAAGTGAAGGTGTAGAGTTGCATGTTTTAAGACCAAGGGATTCTTTTCATGGGGAAAAATGATTGCAAATATATAATTTTGATGAAAAGAGATGAGATTTAACTGTGAAATTGATGCAAGTGAGCTTTTTTTTTTTTTTTACTTAAACTGAATATTAACAAAAATTGTATTATTTGTCAAATAAGCTTGTTTGGCCACAAGCTTTTAAAAAGCACACACAGGAAAATCTAAAGTCTCCATTTCAGTCTCTCAACATTTATTCACAATTGCTATCATATATTTCAATGATCACAGGAGTATACTGTTTACATAAGTTCTGCATCATCCCCAATACCCGTTTTCTCTAACTGGAAACCAGCAGCTGGATAGTTTTACTGCCTCTGTGATCTGAGCGCCAACAGGGACATCCGATCCGCCCACATCCCTTCGTCACAGACGGCTCTTCGGGGGATGAGAATGGGTCCTGAGATCCCCAACTGAGACAGATCCCTGCTCATTTATTTACTACCCTTTAGGGCAACCTGGCCTTTAGCCTGAGGCTGGTGTGCAAGGCTCAGTTTGGGTTTGGTTGTGCTCATTTCGTGCATGGGAGGGGGGGAAGCAAAAACTGAGACAAAGGCACATTGGTGCAAGGCAGTCTGCTCTGAGAAGCAAACATAGCTGTTCCAATAGTTCTTTATCATTAAATAGTTGGAAAAGTCCTTCAAGTCAAAGCTTTTGCAACTTGAAAAATGCAATGAGATTTCTGGAAATTTCTTGGGGAAAAATGATGCAGCGTGTGGAGCTGATGGCAGAGCTATCATCCACGGATGATGGCATTTGATTTGGGCGCAGCATTGCCACAAGAGATGATAGAATAGCTCAGACTGCACCTCTGAAAGCCAAAACCAAACTTTATTTAAACCTGGGTGCTACTGAAGTTGTCACCATGCACAGAGATGCATCATTCCCAGCACTCCTGCCATGTTTGGAATGCTTCCTGGAAGTCCCATTAAAGGGTGTTGAGAGTTGTTGGGTCTGCAGCTATGACCCAGAGACAACACAACAGGCAAGACCAAAGTAAAGGCTTTGGACACTTATCAACATGATTGTTGATCTATTTTTTGACTGAGTTGTGCTGTGAATATATCCCCAGAGTGAAATAATCACTGGCGGAGGTCTTTCTCAACTTTAGGTGTCTCAAGTTTGCAGCCGGTTTGGCTCATTTTTCCTCAAATGAAACTGAAGTTTAAGGGTTGTTACCTTTTCTCCTGTTAGGTTAACAGTTCGGGATGCATCATATTCTTTCACCAACTGATTGTTTAACAGGGGAAAGGGGCTTTTTAACCAGAGGGGTTACATTTAATCAGAGAGCAACTTTTACTTTTCGTTGGTGCAGCCTGTAGTTGTTTAGATCAAATACAAAAGAAAATGAAACAGGGCTCTTTAAAAGTTGGATTACTCTAGAGATTTGGGGAAGAACTAGTCTGTTTTAAAATAACTTATTGGCTGAAAGTGTTTTTTTTTCTCCTGTCTGATATTCTCATCCAGATCTGAATTACTGTGGGCGCCATCACCCTTGTGTCAACGGCGGAACCTGCATGAACACGGAACCTGACGAGTACCACTGCTCCTGTCCACCGGGTTACTCTGGAAAGAACTGTCATATAGGTGAGAGAGAGTCCATCCCACCCTCCATGTGGAGGAGTTTTTGTTTTTAGTACACGGACTGTCCTTTTCTATCAGATATTCTCTCAGGTTTACTATTTTTATTTTCTGGAATTTTTCATGATCATCGTTCCTTTTAGATAATCTAGTGCTTGTGAGAAACATATCCAGCATAGATAGAAGAATCTATTCAAGTGAACAGCATGAAAACTTTTGCACCCTTTTGTAACTAGTTATTTTTCATCTTACTGTGGGCACGCTCACTCTCGGCAATAGCTGAACATTCCTGTGTGTCCAATCCCTGCAACAACGGTGGTACATGCATCGAGACTCCTACGGGATATGAGTGTCAGTGCCTGCTGGGCTGGGAGGGTCCAACCTGTGCCAGCAGTGAGTGGCTGTTCTCTTCTCATACGTACTTGTCCTACAGTTTTCTGCAAATCATATTTTTCATTCTTCTACTGTATTTTTCTCATCCCTGTGAGACACAGGCTGTATGTACTGTATTTACTTCAGTGGGAACAAATGGGACCTCAGAACTGAATGTTTGACCAGGAGCTCAAGGTGTAGTTGAGTTAGCAGCCAGTTAAGCAATGACCTGAACTGGGTGCTCCATTGGGAACTTGTGAGCTACCTACCTGGGAACAAATCCTACTCCTTTGGGCCTGTCCCCCCACTTCCTGATTGGCTGGCTGGCATGCAAGCAATCTCAATATTGTTGAAGGCAATAAAAAAGAAAATGCTTTGTATCTCAACAGCATATGTGAATATAATTCTGATTCTTTTTAGAAATTGCTCTTATTTTCATACATTTACGACTCAATTACCCCCTGTTGTCCAAGTACTAATCGCTGCATAGCATAAACAGAGTACAAATAAATGGAATAAGTGTGAGCTGCTGGTTGACTGGCATATAGGCAAGGGCTTTTACCATATTTATCAAACCCTATTCACTGAATAAGAGAAAAAGTGAAGTTTTAGTGGAATGCTAACCTTTTTTTGTGGCAAAGACTTTTTTTTTTTTAAGTTTTCGTTGGGACTAGTGATTGCAGGAGGGAAGCTTTAAGCTTTTATTTTGTTTTGAAATAAGTGTTTCTTTTCTTTAGATCTGAATGAGTGTGCCTCCAGTCCATGTGCTCAGGGTGGAACTTGTGTTGACCTGGAGGATGGCTTTGAGTGTGTGTGCCCTCCGCAGTGGGAAGGGAAGACCTGCCAGATTGGTAAGACCATAACCACGCATGGCATGCAGTTTGTTTGCTGGGACATGTTTTTTGTTTTAATTATTATTTGTTCCATTTCCTAAAACCAATAAACAGCCACTGAGACAATCGGTCGTGTAGGATGCCGTGTTTTTTTTTCACATTCAATTGGGTAAACTGCAACCTGAGCCTTATGGCCACGGTACAGGCCGTCAATTTCCTGGATGAGTTGGCTCACGACTCTGATACCCTTTTTCCTGAATGACTTTATGAGCAGCTAGTGTTCCTCCATCTTGGCGGTTCTTTTCGCTGGAGGTGGAATTTGTATCTGTATCATCCCGCCCCAAAAAGTGGACGTGACCAGCATCAAGCCAGGAAATGGATTACAACCAGTAAACAAAGTTGGTGTGCCCGTGTATGTGGTGGGGGTAAAGGCAGGAAAGGGATCCCAAGAGTTCAGTGTCATCTTACCTGCTCGGATCTCAGTTTACAGGCTGCAATAGACCTCCTGTCTTAACCTGACCATTGGTGTGTGTGTGGAGAGTTGGGTTTCAGAGAGAAGACATTTGTGTAGGTATGTGTGCAGCAGGGCTCCCTGCGGACTGCCTTCCCACCCCCTCTACCTTTTGATGCCTGGGAGTAGTCGATGCTCGTTCTGCTCATTTAATTTGTACTGAACAGTTAAAATTTGTAGGCAAAACAAGTGTCTTCAAGTGTTTAATGTGAATATTACAAAGGATATCTGTTGATATGGGCAACACAAAACATTTCTCTTCACACAAGAACCTTACAGGATAATGGCACATGTTAAAGTAAGATGAAG
The DNA here is from genome assembly GCA_037177115.1 of Craterocephalus stercusmuscarum. NCBI lineage: Eukaryota > Metazoa > Chordata > Actinopteri > Atheriniformes > Atherinidae > Craterocephalus > Craterocephalus stercusmuscarum. The sequence goes on from JBBDHI010000024.1 coordinate 17,980,968, forward strand.
TCCACAGTTTTGATAAAAATGTTGATAAAGGCATATTTTAGATGTAAATGAAAAGTATTTTATTCCCCCAGTGGCTAGTTATAATACTAATATTTTACTCCCCCTACAGAAAATACTTGATCTGGTATCTCCATCATCCAAAGTCTATCAGTATTAGTTGGAAGGTATTGATTAAATGAATATTTTCAAAAATGAGAGGTCCAAAATGCATTTAAAAGAATGTTTAGACCTTTTAACCCTTATATTACCCAACTTGATTCCTTCTGATCTTTGTGAAACACTGCAGCTTTATTGCCACCCAGTTTTGCTTTACTTGGGTGTAACTAGTGCACAATACAGATCAGAATCTTGTTAGTCCGGTTAAGGTTGACTGTGCAGACCGAAAACGCACAACGTGTCCACCTCCAGCAAATAAACAGTACAGTAGTAATTACCGGAATGCATTTGGTGTTGCATTGTAAGGAACAACTCTCATTGCCATAGCTTTACATCAACTGGTCTTTAAATGTCCACTTCTTAAACACTTTACGCCATTTCAGACGTGTTTTGTCCCTGAGTTCAGGTGCGTGTTTTTCCTCATGGTTCAGGACCATGGACAGAGCATTAGTTAGACAATTTATTGATGTAATGAAAAAGAATAACACTAATAGAAAATAACTAGCAGTTCTTATGCTCCCATCTTTTATTATATGTAAAATATGTAAAAACTAAAAAGAATGAAGGTATTCTAATGCCAGTTCTTCCTTTTTTTCCTATTAAACGCTCAGATTCTGGTGGTCTTTCCGTTTCCCTGTACTTTCCTTGGTTCATTTGAATTGACGGGCTCCTTTTACCTCCTACCTTCACAGATGCAAATGAGTGTGCAGGACAGCCCTGCGTGAACGCTTACTCTTGCAAAAATTTGATTGGTGGATATCACTGCAACTGTTTTCGGGGATGGTCCGGACAAAACTGTGACATCAGTCAGTATTTCTCCCTCAGTCTTTCCTGCAGCGAACTGTTCTCCTTCCATTAACGACATCTTCTTTCGGCTGCTCTTCAGATGCCTCCTATCACTTCCTGAACACGCAGCTTTGGTGTAGTTTAACTTCACTTATTTTCCCACAAGTGGTAACTTGTTTCTTTCTCACCCTGTCAAACTGAAACCCCCAGCTCTGCCATGCATGTCCTCTTACTTAGCAAGGTTTACATGGCACCATCTTGGCTTCATACGTTTCCATTTCTGAACTTTGGCCTGGTCTAAACACTATTTATTAAAGATTTAACCAAATGATGGTTTGCAATTGATTTAGTGTGCTTGATCTTATTTTTTTTTTCTTTTCAGATGTCAGTGGCTGCTATGGTCAGTGCAAAAATGGGGCAACTTGCAAGGTGACTATAGATGGCTTTGAAATTAGGCTAAAAAAACCAGTGAATTTGTGTATGTTAGTTGCACAGTTTGACTCTTTGTTTTACTTGTTTGATTTGCAGAAGGGGCCGAGGGGTTACCACTGCCAGTGTCCTCCTGGCTTTTTGGGCACTCACTGTGAAGTCCAGAGGAATAAATGTGACAACAGACCATGTCAAAATGGCGGACATTGCCATACAGTGTCGGACGGCTTTGTGTGCGAATGCCCACCAGATTTTGCTGGCCAATTGTGTGAGGTGAGTCTGATTCTGTGCTCATGCAGAAACTATAAGTTGATGGTGTCGGATTTTCTATACATCTGTGAGATCACTGGTTACAGCCTCTTCTTGTTCTATTGAACATAAACAAATGGTAAGTGGGGTTATTGTTTCCAAATATGCAATGTTGCCCCCCCCCCATCGTTTTTTTTTTTGTTTTTCGAATTAAAAAAAAAAGGGGGGCAGAAAATGGATGAATGGATGGATATGACTTCATCCTTGTCATTGCAAACCAATATAGGTGATGCTTTCAGAAGCATTCACATCTTGGAATCCTGCATAAACAGTATGGGTATTAACAGCTACCCATTGCTTTAGGTGTGACAGTCATGCTTATGAACAAGTGATTATTATACAGAAGGTGATGGTATCTTTAGGTTGTAGACTGCTGTTAGATGAATTATAACATGGTGAAAATAACCCAACTGCGGCAGCAACGAATAGAGATTTGACTCAACATGTAAAATCATGGCTCTGCTCTGCATGAGTTGTGTAATATGGCTCCAACAGTGCAGTCAGGCCCACTTTTTTATTTCAATTTTCATCTTTTTCCATTTCATATACTCCCTATGCATCGGTGTCCTTGTTGTACCTTTGAATGTAGGTTATCAGTGAGGAAACTGACACTTCTCTGCATCTCTGGGGCCTGAATGGAGGACATTGCTGGTCTGGAGCCAGTCCTGATTTAGCTTCTCTACTATAAATGTGAGCCTCTCTGAATGAGGGGATGTTGGATTTTTGCCTGCATACTACCGAACTCTGATGCCTGCTATGGCTCAGTGTACATTCCTGTTCTGTCGTGCCAAAACTACAATGCCCCCAGCATCATATTTCTCTGATTAGTGCTTCTCTGATCCTGTCTCGCGTCAGTGGAAGTTTGATTGTGCAACACCGTTTTTCCCCCAACCTCTTATGCTACACTCTTGAATATTGAAAGCATCAACTTTAGCTGTTTAAAAGTATACCAGTTTATACTTTGTTTTAAATATTCTACATTACTTCCTTATTAAGATTCAAGCATTGAAAAAAAGATACTTTTTAAACGTCTCTTGGAAAATGACTCTGAATGATGCAAGCAGTACAATATGGAGAAGATTCATTGACACACACGGGCCCAGACGTGATCCTCTGACCACACACTGAAATGTTGAAGAGAAACTGCTATCTGGCACTTATGGTTAAATAAACTTTGTGCGACCACAAAATCACCCACCCGGTTGCCCTGCTCTACCTCCCTTATTCAGCGCCTTAAAAGGCAACGGGGTGCAACCCAGAGTTTATGCACAGTAGGTTTCTGCTGACATTAACTTGAGATTTTCTCTCCAACCTTTTTGTATTGCTGCATTTAGAAATGGCTAAATGTGTTACTATGGCCTTACCATACCTTCGTTGGGTTCTGTCTGCGTCACATCATCTGTCTTGTTAAAATGTGCCTCTGCACTATGCTAAACCAGTCAGTTTTTACGCTTTTTTTCTCTTAGTTTCTCACTCTGCATCTTTGACAAGGCATCTCTCTGAATAATCTTTGGAGATTAAACAGGGCAGAGATGTAAAACCAAAAGCATGGACTCTATTGATGAGCTTAGCAAAAGTTCCTGTGGCTTACTTTGCTTGTCTGCTTACCTTCGTTTTGTTCTGAACGGCAATGCTGGCCTTAGCCCACTAAGCTGCTCATCTACGCAGACTTTATCCCCCCTTTCTCCGCTGCTGCTTTGGCTTCTCTTGCTCCATTGTCTTGGTGCTTGTCAACAGTGTTTTTTGTGCAATGATAATGTGTGTTGAAATGGAAAAACCCTTTCATTCCCCACAACCGCTGTCCAGATGCCAGTGGGAAAAGCAATGCTCCCTTCTTCAAAATCCAGTGTAGCTGTCTGATGCCAGAAAAGGGTTGTATTTGCTTGAGAGCACTTTATAGAAGAGAGTAGGAGCGCTACGACTCTATGATGTCAATTTGTTCAATGTTTTGCATGTCAAATGACTTTACTTTGTGAAGGAAATGGAGGCCGACGTTGCTGCAGTGAAAACTGCATCTGTCACCGTATTTAACCTTAGCTAAGCATCATAGATCCCTAGAGATGACCCAACTTCACTTATTGGCATGAACAACATCCTGACTAAATGTGTAACAAACTAATATTGTTGCATGTATAAGTTACAAAAGTTATTTCTCAAAAGCTATCATTGACCAATCACATGTTGTTGGCTGAACAAATGCCCAGTTTGAGTTTATTTTTAACCACAGTTTGGCTAACTTTAGTTTCCCAGCATTAAGCTAAAGTAATAAAGCAATCCTTTTTTTCTCACAATCTTCTAGCCTTTTTTTTTTTTTTTTTTGCTGTCATGTGCCTCGCTTTTTCAAGGCAAGGCATGTTTAAATGATTTTATTGTAATTCTTCTTGTATTTATGCTTTTAATGTTTTATGTAAAGCACTTTGAATTGTCTTGGACCTGAAAATGTGCTATACAAATAAACACAAAATTAATAAAGTTTAAAGTTTAATAGACATTACTCTAAATGTATCATCCAGAATCATCTTCATGTTAGTGTTCACCTGAATTCCAAAATATCAGGATTAAATCTCCCACACAAACCAAAATGAAGATAAAAGTACATATAAATGCAATAAACAGTCAAAGTTATGATAAACCTCCATGCTGAAAATGTCAAGTTAGTTAGAAGAATCCAGGTTTTTGTATATTTTATCCTACTTATAAACCTTTCTTTCTTCATCTCATAGATACCTGGCTGGTCCCCTTCAGATACCTGCGACCCTGACCCTTGTGAGAATGGGGCCACATGCCACAGCATGGACCGAGACTTCTACTGCGCTTGTCCTGAAGGCTTCGAGGGAAAGACCTGTGAAAGGCCCAAAGAGAACTGCCAAACCAGCCCCTGTCAAGGTAACTGAAGTAACATGCAACTGGTTGCAAGGTCTGAATAAACCTATGTGGCAAATAACTTATTGACATTTATTATATTTCCTGACAGTGATTGATAGCTGCACTGTGGCCGTAGCGACCAATGACTCTGGTGGAGTTCAGCAGATACCGTCTAATGTCTGTGGTCCTCGAGGGCAGTGCATCAGCCAGCCAGCAGGCAACTTCACCTGCTTCTGTGATCCGGGTTTCAGTGGCATGTACTGTCATGAAAGTATGTAGAACCTTGCGGTGCTTTGGGTTCAAAACGCAAATATTATTTTAAGAATACACAGAAATTGCAGAAAGTCTTGCAGAAAGCTTTTCTGAATAGGGACATTTTCTTTATTACTGAATCCTGAAGTACTTTTGTTTCTTTTTTTTCAGATATTAATGACTGCATCAGCAACCCCTGCAGAAACGGAGGGACCTGCATTGACGGGGTGAACTCCTTTCAGTGCTTCTGTCCGGACGGCTGGGAGGGTCAACTCTGTGACCTAAGTGAGTCCTAAACTCTAGCGTGATTCATTGCAAGTAGCTCTCCTCTTGGATAATCTTTCCAAACAAAAACTCACGACTGGCGTTGAGCCTCCTGCTCGCGCTGCACTGAATCTCTTTGTACAGAATAGACAGCCGATTAGTATTGAGTGAATCAACGACTGAGTCATCTTACTTCTTTCTTAGACGTCAACGAGTGCAGACACAACCCGTGTAAGAATGGTGGACACTGCGTTGACTTGGTGAACGACTTCTACTGCGAGTGTGCCGACAACTGGAAGGGCAAGACCTGCCACTCGCGTGAGTTGTACCAGTTGTGTTGCATCTCCACTTTGCAACATGTCGTTTTACGACAACTAAAATACGCTGATATAAACTAACCTGTTTGTACTAGTTGTATGAATTAAATGTGCGTTTTGTGTTTGCGTCAGGCGAGAGTCAGTGTGATGAAACCACCTGCAGTAATGGAGGCACCTGCTATGATCACGGGGATGCCTTCCGCTGTGCCTGTCCACCTGGCTGGGGAGGAAACACATGCAACACAGGTAGGAAGCATCATATTAGCAAATATGAGTCTCGTGAGAAGCTAATGCTCAAAGTGCCACACAGTTTAGCCTGTTGTTTAAAGTACGAAAAATAAATGTTTTAAGAATTTTTATATTACTGCAGTTGCATTTTTGTTTATCTTTGTCGTTCTGGTTTGTGATTAATTAAATTTTTAGCATCACAGCATGCGTGTGCAGATATTTGAAGCTATTGCAGTTGGTGTGTAGGCAACTAATGCTGCTCCATTAGGGCCCATGGTGACTGTGGAAATTGTAGTGGAGACATTATTTTACTTATATTATGACACAATAATTCAGTTGTTTGTGCATATAGTGCAAAAAGTGGCACTAGAATGGACAATTTTATCTGAGTCCAGCTTTCTGTGTCAGGAAGTTCATTTGTTGAAAATTAACACTTTAATATATACAGGCTCATTATTCACAGCCTCATACACTTGTTGCATTTTTCAATGAAATTGTGAAGATGATTAATGGCCTGCACTGAATGCTGGGTTGCAGTAATTGGAAACTTGAAATTGTGTCAGAATAGGTTGGAAAGAAACAAATGATCTTGAGCAAGAATAGAAAGGGGCAACAAGAGAGAAGATAACCCTTTCCAGGTGAAGTGAAGCGATCTACAAACAGCTTTGCAGAGCTAGTGGGGAGTGTGCCTGTAACATTCGACAACTTTTGTTTTGCAATGGGCACAGACAGACCCCCCCCTTCTCCTTCTGCATTCCCGCTAAGTAGGATTTTACCTGCCATGATGCTCCCACACAAGATTTTGTCACACTAAGCTGGGGATGTGCTTTCTTGCATTATTATTGCATTATTTCTTGCATTATTTTACCGACTAATGAAGATTCATCGTGTTTAGTGTGCGAATGTGAAGTGGCAGTTGCTAAGACAACAGTTACGAATGAGGCAAGCTCAGGAATAATTAAGTTTAATACTGTAAACACCGAGAATTTCCCTGCAGAAAGCTGTGAATCGATACTTGATTCATTATGCAGTCAATGTTTTAACAACCTGGAGTACCTTGATTCTCTTTGACTCATCTTCTCCTTTCCTGCAGCCAAGAACAGCTCATGTGCCTCTAGTCCTTGTTCCAACGGCGGGACGTGTGTGGGAGGAGGAGACAACTTCTCCTGCATCTGCAAAGATGGCTGGGAGGGCCCCACCTGTGGACAAAGTTAGTTCCTCTGCATGTTTTCCATCGGACAGGCTTTGAATTACAGTTGCACAATTCATTATATCAGCATATTCATTAAAACACCTTTTTAATTTGTTCTGAGAAGATGTTCCCTAGATTTCCAGTCTTTTGAAAGATTTCTAATTGAATGAAATACAAGTTAATCCGTGTGTAGTAAAAAGGGTTTAACGCAAACATCTTCTCTCCAACAGACACTGACGACTGCAACCCTCATCCATGGTATGTACCATTTCGTTCCGTGTACACATTAACCCTCGTCTCCCTGTGTCACCTTACGTAGACCTTGTAGGATGGAGGGGTGAAGGGCCACTAAAGAGCTATGGAAGTATTTCTTAAACCGAGCCTCAAAGGGGCATCTCGCTGACAAGGTGCGGGGGGGGCTGCGTTGTTGAATGGGACAGTGAGATGTGGGAGTTTTGTGGCGAGGACAAGAGTCCCACCTACCCTATGGTGAATGCAGGTGGGGGGAAGGTTGAGTGGCAGAGAAGGGAGGTGGTGGGGGGGTTGTACGTGTCTATTCTTCATGTGCGACCTGGGGGGGAAGCTTGGCTTTGAGGAGGTATGATGAGAGGAGGGGAGGGGAGGGACTGGACACGCCTATTAGCATCTGAAAGGTGGAGGCTTGTATTGATGAGTTGAATTGAGCTTTGTGACCCCCACCACTAACACACAATGTACTTTGTTGCAGCTGGAAAGGATGTACAGCCTCATCTAATTTCTTTCTTTCCTCACAGTTATAACGGCGGGATTTGTGTGGACGGCGTCAACTGGTTTCGGTGCGAGTGTGCCCCTGGTTTTGCTGGGCCAGACTGCAGAATTAGTAAGTTGCCAAACAATATCATGTTCATTTTGATAGGTGAAAGAAAATATGCAAAGACCCTTAAGACCCTAATGTAGTCATGGCAACACAGTATAACAAAGAGGTTGTGTAGACTGAGTGAGGAAGGAGCTTAGAAAAAGGTAAGGACAAGGATTAGATGGACACATTGACACCTAAAAGCGAGCTCTCTACCATTTTTCTTGGTCCTTCAACTCCTGAGGGGTCAGAGGTCATCCCTCCTCCATACTCTCACAGTCGCACATTCACACACTGAAGACAAATCACTCAGTGACCCTGAAATTCTCCTTCTCTGTTCCTTTTGTTTTGGCCGGATAGCATTCACCTCTGTAGCCAGGCTCAAATTTGAGAATTCTCATCCAGACCGTGTTTATGTGATAATCTTGCGACAATGGCTGTGGGTTCCCACTGGTCTGAAAGCGCCTACAGACAGAGAGAGTTTTGCAATATGTATTTGTTGCAAGCCATAACTCTGACGTGGATCTTCCAAACTTTCACAGATCATTATGACCATTTTTGCAAACTGTAGCACCAGTCGCATTTATTTTATTATTTAAAGTCTCACTGCCACTGTGAGAATGCTGTCACAAGATTGCTCAAATGGCTCTAAACCCCCACACAGAGGTCTTTTTGAAGATGTTACTTTAAACATCAGTGCAATTCTGTGAAGTTGTCCATCTCTCTCATTCAGGACAGTGCAAAATCCTGGTGTTTATATTTAAAAGAAAATAAAAATCTCTTTTTTTATTTTAAAACTTTTATTCTTGTTCATGTAAAATAAATAGTTTTGCTATCAGGGTATTTTACAAAGCCACTTACATTATAACAAGCAAGCTAAATAGGAAGATATTAAAGTTCAGTCACACCAGCTTGTTGGGAAGATTTTGCATCCTGTCACTTTGAAGCTGTAAAAACTGTAGATCATTAAAAGGCCGCTTTAAATTGGTTACAAAAATCCAACAGTTGATGGAAAATTTGATTTATAGCTGACTTTTTTCTCTTATAACTCACCAGTTTAAGTGAGTTTAAATTAAGCATTTTTATGGTCAGAGTTAAAAACAAATGACTCGCTGTGGAAATTGTGGCTTTAAAATGGTTCACAAACCAAAGGAAAGCATCATGGCAGCTGCAGCCATCTTTTCTGTAGCCCACGTTCTGGTGACATTGCTGTTGCTGAGCTGTTTTTATATCATGAAGTATTATGAGCTTTACTGACTCAGGCTACCAGTTTTTGCTAGCTAGGGCTCAGCTGACTAGCCTATTAGCTGTTAGCTCAGTTTGAACAGTTTATTGCAATGTCAGAAATTCTAGAAAGCTTTTTAAAAGACATAGATAAATGTAGCTTTAGCTAATCCTTGCTTGGCTTTCCCTCAATGTAACTATAAATGTCTTTTTTAGTGTAAAACTGACTTTTAAATGAAATTCGGTGCTATCTTCTGTCCATAGACATCAATGAGTGCCAGTCTTCTCCCTGTGCCTATGGAGCCACCTGCGTTGACGAGATCAACGGTTTCCGATGTATCTGTCCTCTTGGTCGAACAGGAGCCCGATGCCAAGAGTGTAAATACATTTCCTTTTGCACTTTTTACTGTCAAGGTTACAAACCACTTTGATTCACTGATTTGTTTCTGCACATGCAAAAACTAAATAAGGCATTTTCCGTCTGTATGCAGTCATAGGCATTGGAAAGTCTTGTCACTATGCTGGGCTGCAGTTTCCACATGGCAGCCACTGGGAGGAGGAGTGCAACAGCTGCAACTGCATCAGCGGCAAAGTGCACTGTACCAAGGTAACCGCGCCTACAGTCCCGCAGAGTTTAATTATCCATTTTACATATGGGTAGGTAGGTATCAGTGGTAAACATGAGCCAATATAAACCTTGATAAGGACAAGACCCTCCAGCAACTTTTCTGTCCTTTGTTTGCATGCCTGCAACTAAAAAGACACATTACGAACTCAAAAAAGAAATATCAATGGTTAAATTGTCAACCATTGGAGAGCTGAATGAACGTTTCCAGGTGTTACATGTTGCATGACCTTGTGACGCCAGGTGCTGTGTGGTCGCCGTCCGTGCCGACTGCAGTCGCCGGAGCAGGAACAAGGACAGCAGTCCTGCCCGCCTGGACGGGAGTGTCTGGAGCACAGCTACTACACCTGCTTCTCCCCCCCTTGCAATCACTGGGGAGTTTGTGCTATGGCTGGACCTTCACCTCCCCAAGCAACCACCAAGTGCCAGCCAAACAGCGGCCATTTAGACAACAGCTGCGGCCGCATAACGCTTGTTTTCAATAGAGACAAAGTACCACCAGTGAGTCATTGTTCCCATTTATTTTTTCGTCCTGCTACCTCTAATCTGAAGTTATTCACATTCTTTTTTTGTTTGTGCCAATAAGTGATGTCTTTGTGTGTGCGCACATGCAGGGAACAACAGTGGAAAATATTTGCTTCGAGCTGAGGTATCTTCCCGACACCAGAAGGCTGGCTAAAGACCACACCCTTCTTCTGCTTTGCGAACTTTCCCATTCAAATCCAGATGCTGTAGAGGTGGCTATAGTAAGTGATTAACCTAAACTTTTTTTTATTGTATTTGGACAAACATTTTGCAGGTTCTCTGATTAGTTGAGAACTGAGATGCCCAAACACCACAACCTGATAAATCTAGGATGGATTTGTAATAAACACTAGAACCTCAATGAATGTCCTTGGCTTTTGTCTTATATTTTCTCTGCTCTCTGGTTTGGTTCTCAGTCTTTCCAGCCAGAAGACCTACCAGACCACAGTCTGATCCAGGAGACTGCCAGCGCCATTGTGGGTACTTTGTCCAAGCGGCACAACAGCACCATAATGCTTGCAGTGATCGAAGTCAAAGTGGAAACGCAGGTCATGCCCCCTTCAGCGGGTGAGTAATAATTAACAAAGGTGAACGCCATTACTGGGCCCCTGTATTTTTTAGAATGACTTCTTTCTCACTTTTGCGGGTTCTTCTCCTTTCTTTGTTCCCCCCTTCGTCTCTACAACAGACTACCTGGTTCCTCTTCTCTGTGCCCTCTTCTGCTTGCTTTGCCTCTTCTGCATCATCGTATGTGTCTGGTGGACGCGCAAACGGAGAAAAGCGCGCGAGAGGACCTCCCAGTCGGCTCCTGACGACAACGTCAACAACCAGTGGGAGCCGCTACGTCTCGTGGTGGGACGCCAGCAGCAGCAGCAACAGCTGAAGGAAAGCAACAGGGAGGCCGAGCAGGAGCGCAAAAAACTAATGGGCCCCTCCTGTCGGACGTGTGATGAGGGGGAGGAGGATGAAGAGACTGAAGGCGAGCTCGAGCTTGAGGAGGAGTGTGGTGGAGCAGAGGCGGGCAAGCAGCTTGTTTATAAGTACTCGAAGACTGCAGTGCAGTCCAGTGGGGGAGTAATCTGTACGCTGCACAGCTCCAGTTCACCACTCAAAGCGCCCCATCGGACCCACGGCTACAGCCCCAAAGACAACCGCTGGAAAAACGTCAGTGCCGCCTTGACTGGTCAGAAAGAGCTCAGAGACCATTGTGTATAAGAAATATAAACAAAAAACAATGTGGAAGCAAAAGAGGCTGCAAGGCAGCAACTATTCTAAGTTTTGGACTTCTTTTGGAAAGAAAAAAAGGCTTTTTCTTTTAATAAGCCATTCTTTTTGTTTTCATGGTTTTTGTCACTCATTTTTGGATTCAGGAGACTAGAGCACAGTGAACATCGTATGTTTTTTGGGTTTTTTTTTTTCTTCTGTTTTTTCTTTGCATATAGAAGAAGCTGAAATGTGTCTTTTTTTCAGAAGGCAAAAGAAGCTTTCTGCAATTTTTGGTTATGGAATCGTACCATTTAAGAATTAATAATTGTAATGGAGTTAAAAAAAAAGTGTATAAAAATGTTTGTTTACAAATGATTATGATTTCGTTGAACTTGTAAGTGGGCTCCTGTTCAGTGTCTCTGGGGGCAGATACACATTAAAGGGACTGTAAAGGAAGGGTTTAGAGGGAAATGGACTGTTGCATCCAACCCTCCCATTACTCTGTCGCCTTCCAGCTACGCCCACCAATCCACCTGTGGCCGTCATGCGCCAGCCTTACTAAAACACTTGGCCTGGAGGGAGAGGGGACAGAAACCCCAGTGCCTACTATGTGGCCTTTGATAACTTTTTCTTTTCTTTTATTTTCTCCTGTCCTTCAGTTGTCTCGGCTGACAGCTCTGTTTTGGGATTTTTTGCAGTATTTGCGTTGGTAGCAAGTGCCTTTCTAAGAGCTGTGTTGTGGCTCCAAGTCGTGCTGCCCAGTTTGACCTCCTTTTTTCTCTGATCTCAAAGGGATACGTGAACATTAGAGTTCAATTTCATAGCAACGCCATTCAAGGTATTTGATCAAAACAGAAATGACTACTCTGTACATATATGTAAATACAAAGGAGTCGCTGTGTATATTTGAAATAAGTAACTTAAAGACAAGTCACACATTTTTATTA
>JBBDHI010000024.1:18009087-18024077 GCA_037177115.1 Craterocephalus stercusmuscarum
CTCTCTCTCTCTGTCCCCTCCGGTCGAGTCCAGCATTAAGAGTTTGATTTAATAAAGTTCATCTCCTCAAGAGGGACGTTATACTGTACATGCAGTATAAATCCCTACTTGATAGAGTAAATTTGCCCAGCACCATACAGCAGCCAGACAATCATTCTGCTTGCAAAGATGCTGGACAAGACAGAATTTAAAAAAAATAAAAAAAAATAAAAAAAAGAACAGTTTTCTTCATCTTTACGTTATTATGAGCAACACACACCAGAGTCAAGTGAATTATCCACTCACCCACTCCCTCCCCGTGTCCTTCCTCCCTTGTCTGACTGAGTTCCTGTTCCCATCTAGTCAGAGAGCCCAGTCACTGGAGATACCGAGAAAAGAAAAACATACTTTGTTTGTTTCCAACATTAAAGGCAGGCAGTCTTGTCACACCATTGCTGTGTGTGCTACCTTTCTTGATAGGGAAATTGGATCTAGACTTGAGAGGAGTGTGTAATGCAGTTAAAGACGTCATGAAAAGCCAGCTGTAACAGGATTTCATTCTCTGTGCAGCTTCAACTGACTGATGCCATGAGGCAAGTCATTAGCTAAATTCTCTGTGAGTGTGGTTGTCTGTTTTTAGCTGCTACTGCACTATATACAGGAATTCCCCAGCTAGGACCTTTTCCTCAGGGTTTGAATTGGTGTGAACTGAGTAAAAACGTTTTATGTACCTGTATCTGAACATTATCAGAAAGAGGGACTTAAACTAGGTTAATACAGCACAAGACAAATAGTAATACATTGCATGATACACTTTCTCATTTCTTATTGAACAAATATGAAGCCAAATGTGTACACGTGACAAGTTAAAAATCAATAATGGGAGAAGCAACAATTTTCTCAATGCCGTTTTCAGTCTCATGTCTCTTTCGAAGGACTTTTAACTTTACAATATTACATTGTTTTGCTTATACTCACGTCTAACCAGGGGACATTGTTCATTGTTCCCTTTCTCCAGCAACCATTCTGAACTAGCAATACTTTATTGACTGAAGTCTGTAGTCTCAGATTGAGTTTGTTGCAGTATTTCTGTGCATTTTATTGTTATGTTGCATTATTCATTTGCTTTATATTTCTTGATATGTAAAACAATAGAACTGGAAGATGATGTGCTTTCTTTTTCACATAACTTTATGCAACAAGCAGTTGAAAATATCAGATCTTAAGCACCACTAAATAACTTAATAACCGTATTCTCCATGTTCCAGACTCATTGGGTGATACTGTACAGTGTCATCTATTATGTGCATTTCTGGAGCCGTCACTTCCTAGTAGCATTCAAAGGCAGCCTCACACTGCCCGGGATCCTGCATGAAGTTACATGAAGTTTTGCTTTATATATTAAAACACTAGCAAGTGGATATAAATGTATTGGCGGTTTTAAACGTGCACCATGGCTCGATCAGCAAAGAAATGCAAGGAGATGTTATCAGAGGAAAAAAGAAGGAGAAAGAGAAGGAGGACAGACCAAGCAATAAGACAAGAGTCAAGATAAAACTGTCTTTTACTGGTCGGAGAGAGCTCACAGTACAGGTAGAACGCATGATGATAACGAGTTATAATGTGCGAAAGTTCTGTAGTGTGTCTTTAAAGAGAAGAAAACCAGTATGTGTGGCAGCACAGATTCAGGGATTGTATGTAATTATTATTTATATGATAAATTCATATGAGTGGCTGTGATATATGTATGTATGAATTCAGTTACCATGAATGTGTGCACAAAATTTCTTCAATCTGGTTAATGCCACTCTGACCTGTACTGTTATTCCAGTCATGAAGTGAATTTACATGCCTCCCATGTTTCAACGCAGTTAATTCATTTGACATGCACAGAACTGTCAGCCTTTCTGAAACCAGTAGTAGAGGAAGAACCACTAACTTCTGATGTAAACAACTACCGCTGCGTGTGCGCATTAATTACTCGCTTAATTTCTCCCCCTTAATAATTTCAAATTCTTCTGAAATCTCATTACAAACCATCTTGTTCTGCTTTGTTCCCAAAATTTTTTTTACCACTAGTTTTTGTGTTTTGTAACTTTAATGAGTAAAACAAACACTGTGATAGGGGCCGCAACGTTGTGTATGGGTGTACGTGACTTATGGATGACACAACAGGTATGCACTTCGAGGATCATTTCTACCCGGATTTTAATACATAGAGGCAACAGTAGCTCAGGAGGTAGCGCAGATAATCTAATGACTGGGAGGTTGGTAGTTTGAATTCCACACCCCCAGTGCATTTGGTGTTGTGTCTCTGGCAGAGACACCTCATCTTCCTAACCTCCAGTGTCTGCCTCGCTGGTGTATGGTGGTGGTTAAAGCAACGGTTGGTGTGGACTGCTGCCAGTCTCCGTCAGTCTGCCCAAGGGTAGCTGTGAGAGCTAGTGTAGCTGACTGCACCGAGTGTGAATGAAAAATGGATTCAATATAAAATGCTTTGGATGCCTTGAAAAGTGCTAGCTATTCCATCATTACAATGCGTTTCCATGCACACCGATCGCAACAATCAGCATAACCCACCCAACTTGATCTGAATGAGTGTGGTCTGATTAAAATCTTCTGATTTGTATGTTTACATGTACATTTTTATTCCAATCCAAACACTAGTGTAGCTGTAAACATGATTAGTGCTGCTGAAAATCAACATAAAGTTGTTTTTAATGATCCCTTTTATTGTCCCATAAATCATTCCTGCTCTGATGGAAGTGGTCTTTTCCAGCATATTCCAGCATCATTAAATGTCTTTTGGAAGAAGTTCCTCCACGAAAACTGCATCAAATTGTAGAATAAATGTTAGAGGCAATTGAAGTACAACTTCGTAAAACCCGCTGTTTTGTGTTTTCCTTTAATTTGTCATCACTCTGCAGATTGGTAAAGAGAGGTAGGTCAAGATAAAGAGATGCAGTTTGACATCATGATAGATGAGTGAGAAAGAATAGACTGAATCATAAACAGATCTTATCTCTCTTTGCTTTATTACCTAAACATGTTTTGCTGCACACATGAGCTTGTGTGCCAAGGTGATGCGTGTTCGATGGAGAACAATTTTAATAGCCCCTTGCCAAGGTCAGTGCCTTCGCTGTGCTATGTGAGGAATGAGCGAAGGCCTTCGCTTGCAGTGCCTTTAGCAGACTCCAGAGAGTCGCGTTCATTGTGTGGCAGCTGAGGGGGAACAAAGACATTTCCACTGGAGGAACTTTGGGTTCCTGTCGATAAGGAGGGCAGTGTTATGAGCTCAGGCCGTGTTTATATGCTTGTGTACAGTGGGGATCAACCCAGCGGCACAGTCGTGCACTTTCAAGACAACAAGTGCTGGTTATATAAATAGTCCCTCTTGGAGAAACATCAAAGGTAGGGAGAAATTTCCACGTGATGATCAAGATCTTCAGTCTGCATGGAGTTCAGGAGTATGCTGAGGCAGGGGAGTTAGACTAAATAAACCTGGTTTCCAAACCATTTTCAGCTCATTTTTTACTGCTTAACCATTTAATTGTCCCACTAGGAAAAGCCCGAGAGAACTTTTTCTTTTTGGTTTCCCTTGTGCATTGAATAAGAAAAATATGAATAAATGTTTTTCAGCAAATAGTTGAGATAAAAGTTAATAATAAGCTAACGATAGTAAAATTGTCAATTTTTTGAAACAGCAAAAGGATTTAAAAAAACGTCCTTTTAGTACATACCCAAACCAACTGGTAGAGACGGTTCAGGTAGGTTATTTAATCAATTCTTTTCTAGAATTCCTGATAATCACTGAAAAACTTGCTCTACCAAGTGGCAAAGCAGGATGACAAAGGGTTAATTAGCTGTATGTCTTGAATGCTTCTTAAACCTTTACCTTATTGATGCTTCAGTAGAATTGAAAACAATTTGGGGGAATTTCAGTACTGAGGTCTTAAAGGGGAAGTTCGGTATTTTTCAACCTGTACCTGTGAATCTATTTGAAGGAAAACTTTTAATACTTTCATATCACACTCTCCTACAGCTGAGTTACAATTGGGAAACAAAGAATGAACAAAATCTGTGATTAAGCATCAAGTCACTTCCTCTACAGGAAGGCAGGAAGAAAGGACATGTCCAGAAAATAGAGATTTTAACATTTTTGTAATTTCTCAATAACAGTACATGATATGTTTGTAGGAGTTGATGGTTCTTTGACTGATTGTATTAAAGGTGAAGTTCAGTATTTTTCAACCTGTACCTATGTTGTAGCATGCTATACGATCACGATATTGACATTTACACGCGATCAGCATATATCCATATAATGTGAGCGTTCGGGGCAAGAGACGCTCGGCCTCTAAATAAGGCATTTTCTGCCGCTAAACTCCTTCATTTTACCAATGTGTTGTCAGCAAATGCTAGTCCGATCCCTCCGTGACCTGCTAGCAGCTCGTATTTTTTATTGTTGTTGTCATTCCGGGGTCCTTTGAAGCTGTCTTGCGCTTGCCTGTGACAGCGATTACATCACCAGCATGCGCCATGGCAAAAGGGCGACATGTCCCGTCTTCCTGCCTTCCTGTAGAGGAAGTGACTTGATGCTTAATCACAGATTTTGTTCATTCTTTGTTTCCCAATTGTAACTCAGCTATAGGAGAGTGTGATATGAAAGCATTAAAAGTTTTCCTTCAAATAGATTCACATACTTTAAAAAAAAGAAGATATTAAATAAGATATGTCATTAAATTTGAGGCCATGAGGCCTTTGTTGCCCTCCACAGGCAGCTCTCTGCACGGCCTTTCTCAAACTTTCAATCTTATGTTAAAGTGTATATTGTTTTGTCTTTCATGTGTCTCTCAGGGGCGATTCTACAGTATGCACAGGATATCAGCTTTATCTTAAAGTGACTGATCAGATAATGTAAAGCACTTTGGTTTCCTCTCTACTTTCACTTTTGTTTGAGTTCCTGTCAGATTGAATAGGATGCATGAAAGCCACCTTTTTACTGTGTCCAGTAATATTTTGTACATTAGTGCACTCATTTGAATGCTTTTTGACAACTCCTCATTTATATTGTCTTATCTTGAAAAACCAGCTGAAGGGCGTGAGAAACAAATAGCAGGCAACAGAGGCTGGTATCACTCTGTCCAAGAGCACAAAATGAACAGACAGTCCCTCGCCTAAATCATTTAATAAAATATAGCTGCTATGACATACATTAAAACTTCATTCAGAATCTAGGTTGACCATAAATATTACTGGTAAAGCTAAGGGCTGAACCGGCCTGTCTTTTTTAAGTCCTACAACTTTCTGAAAAAGGCTTCCTAGTGCTTCAGCACACTGAAAGATGACTGAATCCTGTGCATCTGCAGTTGCATCTGCAACTGGTCATCAACTGCAGTACACGTAGCAGACCTTCTGCTTTAACAAACTGTGTTGACTTTTGAAATTTTTTTCCTCTTCTATGCTTCCATGTTAATCAAATTACTCAAGGAATTTGGTCTGCTTCAGTATGGTGAGCTCCCCATACTGCTGATATTGCCCCTCATTCACTACCTGATCAAAGAGAAAACTCTTCATATTACACAGCTATAAATGGTTGTATTATTATTTCTATATAAGAAAAATGCAGGATTCCAAGCGGTGTTTCAGGTGTTTTGTTTAACATTTTTCCAGTTAATATCTCAATGTTGTGCAGCAAAACATAGTTATCAGCACATTTTGGGTGAAAAAAATCTCCACATATTCTATTGAAAACAGGCCAAAGCTGAAGGCAGGTCAAAACCTGTTGCCTCTTCTTCCTCAGAAATGCTTTTGTAATAAGTGAAGAATGTTGTGTTGCATAATGTGGATTAAGAAAAAAAAACAATTTTAGCAATAAAACTTGCCTTGAAGGCATCCGTTTCAATTTCTATCAACTTTTCAGTAATGCTGCTATCACAGGAAAGTAAATGGGCTTTGCCATCACACAGCCAGAGTTCTGGACTTGGGGCTGATAAACAGTTTAATGCTCCTTTTGATTCTTGGTCATTAAATGGTAAATGGACTGTACTTGTAGAGCACTTTTCTAGTCATGTGATCACTCAAAGTGCTTTAACACTACATGTCTCATTCACCCATTCATATAGCACCTAAATTGAAACATACTTGGTGCTAATTATCTCTAGCACATCAGGGGGCAAGGTAGGATTCAGTGTCTTGTCCAAGGACACTTCTAAATGTAGCGGAGTGGAATCAAACCGCCAACCTCCTGTTTAGTAGGCAACACCTCTATCCACTGAGCCATTGTAAAAAAAAGATACAATTCTTAGGATCTTAGGATTTTTCTACATAAATCAATCTTGGATTTTTTAGCAATTTGTCATCCCCAAAGAGCAAACTGATCTGGACACGAAAGGATAAGGATAAAGGATAAAATTTAACCATGTATTACTGTGCTAAAGGTTACTTCTGATACTTCCTTGCCAAAGTGGTTTTATTGACTTGATGAATGACAGTTCTTGACTCTTTTTGAAGAATCAAAATCTTTAGTGTCCAGGTAAGGCTTGTGACCTTCCCCTTTCCTACAGCTTACTTGAATCATTCAATAATATTCTGTAATACAGATAGAGAAACACGCTAATTCATTCCGATCTGTCAATGAAAAAACTTTTTTCTTTTACAAACCGTCCCTCTGCCCATTTTGCCCACTCACTCACTCATTCAAGGCAAGGCACTTTTAGTTGTATAGCACATTTCATGTAGCCTACAAGACAAGTCAAAGTGCTTTACATAAAAACTTTAAAAGTAAAGATGAAAAGAAGCATTAAAATGTACATTAGAGTGAAAGAATGAAATGAACTAAAGAGTAAAAGAAAGTAAATAAAAACAGATTTAATTTGAAGAGAAACAGACCAAAAGATACATACATCATAGAATGTATGATACAAACAGACATCCAAGGGGAAAACATCATCATCAACACCACTTTGGATGGGCACTCGATTATATTGTCTAAATCAGTCATCGGGAGAATTAACTGTCGATTTGCGATTAATCATTGATAGTTTTATGTATATATAAAATGAGTATTTATAGGCTATTAAAATGCAGTCAAAGTAAAAGAAAGAAAAACAGAATTCGTCCTCATTTAGATCTTTATTACAATACGAATGACTCTTGTGGCACTTAAATAGGATTCATTCAATGGTTACACTAGAAAATATGCATGCATACAACTTCAGTCTAAAGATGCATCAATTTTATCCATTTAAAAATTATGTCATGATTGAAATTCTTAATGATCAATGAATCCATCATCGATTAATCATGCCCACCCCCTGATCACCATCATCACTGTCAAAGTACATTTGTGAGATACTGGTGACTACCATCACCTGTTTGAAATATCTCATCTTTGTCATGTCTATAATACATTGAAAGTCAAAGTAAATAAAGAAATCAATGCATCGGAAAACCATTCCAGGTTTTTCTGATTTGGGGGTTTGGGATAAATCTGCTGTAAAAGAGACTCATTGATTCCAAAAAGGGGAAGTGGGTCTGGCTTCATGTCAAAGGAGAAGTGTCTTTATACTTCTATACTTCTATATAATCCAACAAGATCAATGAATGAGTCAAGGTGCGAGGGGCTCCGTAAAGGACAATAAGCAAATTGCTGTGTATTTATTGATTACTGTCAAACTGAATTGATCTTAATCTTTGTGACATCATTGTCCTTGGATTGTCTTAGAAGAGATTTATGAACCCTATAACCTTTAAACCAAAGAAGACGCTTGTTTGTTTGTCATGTTAAGGAGATGTCTTTGTTTAGCATCCTTTTCAGGCCTCGTGCTGTACAAACTGCAGTGCTGCATCTCTGTAAATCTTCTGCTGACATTCACACACTGTCTGCTGCCTTTCCTGCCACTTATCAGCAGCTAATTGCCAATAATGTCAAGGAGACAGCGTTACATCTAAATAGTTCATTCACTTATCCAGTGTTGAGCCACTGGCTTTGATGTGCTGTATTCCCACGCTTGGCTATGGGACTTTCCAAACTATAATTCAAGATGGAACATTTTCAGTTCCTTTAAGGCAGTGCTGCTGAATGCAGCCAGATTTTCAATGTATCCCCGCTCCAACACACCTAACTCAAATTAATGAGTCATCATGCAGAACTTCCGGCTGTTGGATCCATGACCAAACAAGCAAACAGTTGTTTTAAGCGCGATCAGGATCATGCATGCGTGTGCTTTATTTGCAATGTAGAAAGGACTTGGAACAACTTGCAAGGCAAATGCATGTTCTACTGCTCCACATGCAGATGGTTTGATTTGAGCTGAGTCAGATTTCCATCCAAACAAAGTAAGCAGGTATGCTTCTCTTTTTCTTGTTTACAACGTGATAATCTGATTTAAGTTTTATGGTCTGTTATGTTTTTAATCATAAATCAATTCAAGATAAAAATAAAAATGTAAAAAAGAAGCTTTAAGCTTCTTGATTTCATGTTATTTAGTTCTTGGTTGCTGTGATAAAAAAGAAAAGCTGTGTGTTTTGTGTGTGTGTGTGGAAATGGACAGGCCATCGGTGACACCAAACCCACATCTGACACCTGATAAGGAGCCTGAGTCTGGCATGGACACGGCAGGCGCTGAGCCAAAGATACTCCATGGCTGCACATTCATGATGAGAGCTGAGAGTGCTGGAAGGTGTGAGCCATGTGTGGATAGAGGACTGCTGTCTTCACATTAGGCTTATCACAGGTTTCCTGTATTTCCAATGAACATGTAAGTGAATCTGTGTTCACATTCAGCTCATGTCTCTCTCAAATCAGACTCATTTTTCACATCTACGCTGCAACTGTCATCTTAATCGGATCAGGAAAATATGAGCCGACTTAAAAAAAAAAAGATATACTACATGAAGAGATACAAATAAAATCACACCGAGCACATTACATAGAGCTCAAACCAGAGTTTCATCCTCAATAAATCCTGTGCTGATGGTTTTATAGTGTTACCAATACTCCTTCCCTCAGTGGCTGTTTTGACCCGTGCTTATTGATTTTCTGCTCAGAAGGAGTCGGTGTGGAGATGAGCAGCACTGCTGCAGCAAAAAAGGTCAGTAAGTTTACAACCAAACGAGGGAGGGAAGGATTTCTACTTCACTTGCTGAGAAATAAAAGCAAGAAAAATATAGACAATAGCCTGAGGGGACACTTAAACATATTATAATCCTCATGTTTTTGGCTAGCTGTTAACAAATATGTGAAAATTAGCAGGAAAAGCATTTCGGTTGTTAGATTGTTACACAGATGCTGAAAGTACTCGGTGGGTTATTACATCTAAAGTAGTTTTCAAATACTGAAACTAAGGAAAAATCACGAGGTCTTTCGCATTTTAGCTCTTTTAATAACAAGCACACCAGAAGGCAATGCCATTTTCCAGGTGTATAAGCGAGTTACTTTATCATATCCACAGTTCATCTAATTCGTGTCTAAAGGTGAAAAACAATCCATTTTCAGATATTTCAATTTTGCCCACCCATCTTTGTGCGTACAGGCTTAATGACATAAGCATCATCATCTTCGTGTCTTCAGAGTTCAATGCAGGGTTGTGGCATTGGAATGCACATTAGTGTAGGAGCGGCGGATGTGTCATCAAACTCTTCATTAACGCTTACTGTACACTGACTAAGAACAGAATGATGTTATAATTGCCACACCAGATGAATGAAAGAAGACTTGAGCACACAATTTGATGTTTATAATTACAATTTTACATTGTATTTTAACACAAAACTATAGATGGTTATTTAGAGTGTGATGATCAATGAACAATCTGTAACACCAAACCTCATCATCAGTTCAAGGATAATGTGCAAACATCACAGCTTAAGTTGTAAACAAGAAAAGCGCAGCACTAATAAAAGTCATGACTTTTTGAGTTATTAATACACTATTTTGTGAGACTGGGCTGTTCAGCTGTTCGAAAATACCACCAGAAATTCAACTTGCTTACTTTCTAACAGATCCTGCAATACTTCTTCTTCAGAAATAGACTTTTTCCTAATTCTATTGTTTTCTTTGGACGTAATCTAAATGCCTGCAATTAGTGGGAACATTCAGTTGTAAACTGGAATGAGCCTTGAATCTTAAAGAGGAGAGTAGTTAAAGTATGAAAAGCCACATAAAATGGCTACGCTACTCAGTACCAAAACTGTCTTTGACAGCAGTTATTCATATCAAAGTTGTTTTACTTTCTTTTTACTTTTGAAGGAGAAAAATACAAAAACTGACCATAAAACAGGTTATCACAAAAAAGGGTGATTTAATTTTTTGAGACAGGATATTTAGCTGTCGAGAAATTAGCTGTGTGAAAACTTACCCTGTTTTCCCTAACTTAATAAACTGGCAACTGAATGTACAGAGCCTGGAGTGTTTGATTAGAATAATATGATTTTTTATAAAGTTTTTTGTTGGCTCTGGAGGCGAGCGAGTTTGTCTTGTTCCTCCTCTCCTTGTGAAAGGTGATTTGTTGCAAAGGCTGCTCCTCCACACACGAAGCATTCACCACTGTCTATCTGAAAATTGAAAAAAAGTTGTTAAACTCTGTGATGAAAATAAAGTTTTAAACTACTGCTATGACATCATGTCATGGCTATCCAGGTGAAGGTGGTCAGGTCTCTGCTGCTGCACGCAAGATGAGACTACTGGGAATTTTATAGTCCTGCCATGACAGTGGAGAACTCTATCAACACACAGCTGCAGTACGATTGAAGAGTGTGAAACATGCCACTATTTTCAGCTCCATCACACGCACTTTGCTGCACGTTTGTATACTTTTACTGACCTCTACTGCCTGACTACAGTTTCTACAACATTTTCCTCACTGTACCTAAAAACATGGACATCAGCACTAAAGAGATGTTGTCAGTCAAATGTTTACATTTTGCTGTGTATTTGTGGCTGATAATAACTAAGAAATAGATTTAGTGAGAGAGCATTGGCTTGCATTTTAAATGCAGCACTTTAGATTGTAATCTCATTGGGATTGACATTAATCAACCACTTGTTCCATAAAATGGTCTGCACACCTTTTAAGAATTAAAAGAAAAGATGAAAAGGCCGCAATAGTATAAAGCTACTCCGGTTTCTATGTTTGTATCTATGGCTACGAGCAGGCTTAATCATTACTTGTGCCCTGTGCGGCAGCATAAAAACAGCCTAATTAATGGAGCATCCAACATTCCTTGCTTTTATGCTGGGACACAAAAGAAGCCTTTTTTTGTTGCTCAGCAATAAATCAGCAGCTGCAAGGGATTGGTGACGCTTCAACTCAGTGTAACAGTGATGTTTCTTTAGTGACTCCAGCATCACTCCTCTCTGACCTCTTTGGTGAAATGTTCATTATGAATTAGCATTTGCCATGAAATCAGGCGTGAAAGGAGGTTAACTGTTAACCAGCAGCAGTGTTAACCAATTAGAAAGCAAGTGGAGACGCAAACGATAGTTTGAGACAATTTGGTTTCTTTCTTTCTTTATTTCCTCTTTATTTCGAAATCTTTGCAGATCCTTTGTCCATACACGTCACATCAAATGTGGATAAAACAAGTGAGACCAGCTGAATTACTTTCATCTTGATCTTGTTTACTGAGCAGAAGCCAAATTTAATTAGCTTTCCATTAACTTGTGCACCTGCAGTTTAAGCCTCAGTCAGCTGCGAGCACGAACTCACAGCAGGCTGATCTTTTATGCCAGATGTATCGTCCCACTGAGTGCAGGTCGTAATCAGAACAGGCAGGTGGTGAAAACAACAAATCGGACGGATCCAAGCACAAGATTTGTCCTCCAGCTGGCAGAAAAGTGCAGTCAAGAAAAGAAAAACTGCAGGAGGTAATTCAGTAAAGGGAAAATAAGACATCATGTAAAGTTGCTGTTACCAGATGTCTGCTTTTAAGCTGGATGAATAATGACATATTAGAAAGAGGAAAATGTCTAAATATTTTATGAATATTTTTTTCAGATATGTTTTAAGCTAGAATTAGATATATTTTCCACTTCAACTTCTTAAATTTGAACATTTGCTCTTTTTTCTGTTTCTCTGTTAATTACAGGGACTACAGGTACGTTATGAAGTGTTATAGTTTGGGCCTTCCACAGAAAAATACTTTTTTAAACTACAGTCCCTTATTAGTTTATGTTAACATAACCTATCATGGACCTATCAGTAACACAGACTTTTCATTTTAATAACCAACTATCACAATTAAAAAAAGCAAGAGAAATATGTTTCTTTGCACTTTTTATTTCTAAATTTGTTTGTATCTGTCTTTTAGTGCAACTTAATTCATACTGAATCAACCTGAACATGTTTTTGAATTCTCTCTCACTGCTTTCTATGACAAAGTAATGTGATTAATGTGCATGAATGTATTTGTACTGAGGCAGCACGTGCAGCTGATGATCAAAAGCATTTAAAAAAGATCGAAGAAGAAAAGGACACTTGCTATATTGATCAAAATAAAGGCATTTATCAATATTTCACTGCATGCACTTAATTTTGTCACAAAAAAAAACATTTTATGATAATTTAAAAAGAGATTAGAGTTGGGGAGTACAGCTTAAGATAGAGGAAAGCGGCAGCAGATGCGAGCATCCTGAGGGGGGGATCGGTGGGTGTCTGGTGACAGAGAGCTGTCGTTTCCATCAGCCTCATTAGTTAATTATATTGTCAGGGATCCCATTAGTGTTTCTTCAGTTCACTGAACTTCTCCCTTTCTATCAATGTCTAGCGTGTGTGCAAGATAATATATATGTCTTAGCCTTTTATTTCCTGCTCAAAGAACTCCTTTGGTTTGTTTTTCATCTGGGTATAAACTTTTGGTGAAGGAGAACTTATGCATGAAATGGCTAATGTAACGTCAACTTGTTGATACAACTTGGTGTTGATACAACTTGACACAACATGACAGGGCATTAATCCTGCATTTGTTTCTTTGTAAAATGTAACATTTTATTACTGTTATTCCGTTTTGTTCTGCTGCTATTAAACTGTTTTTAGAAAGGCTTAAAGACATGAAGGGATTTACAGATCTCTAAAAGGTTATCTTTTATGTAATTAAAAGTGAATAATAGTTAATTATCCTCCGTTAAATGCCTTAATCACAGTTTAACATGTAGCTTTTTATCAGAATAAAGAACTTTTAACTCAAGCATCTGTTAATTATGCATGGATTTAAGTGTTGCGCCTCACAAATCAATATTGAAAATATTATAAATAGATAAATAGAATAATAAAATTGCTAAAATCGAAAGGACACTTGTTATTAACGGTCGGAGGCCTGAGATGTTCTTTATGAATGGAAACAGGGACACTTGCCATGTCTGTAGCTAAAAGAAACAGTTTTGTAAGTAAAGGAATAGACCACAAGGGTGCGCTGTTGTTCAGTTTGAGAATTGTGGCTTGAGAAGATGGTCTCCAAATGTTTTACAATTTTTACATGTTAAACCTTTAGTGCTTAAGATGATCTGAAACAAACACATGTTGACAACATCAAAGGAAAAAATTACCCAGAATGAGAATGCAGAATTACAGTATGTTTTTAAGAGACAAAGAAAGATGCTTATTTTTTTCTCTATTTGTCACATCTACTGTAGCTAAAGACCAGAAACAATGTATATCTAACGATAAAATTCATTCAGTAAGCAACTAAAGAAAACATTTTTATTATCAGAAACTGAGGAAATGTTAATAAAGATTCAAATTCAAATTTATTGCAATTTCCATTGATAAAAGCAACACAAAGGGCTTAACATTGAGACATACAACAATTAACAAATCTTAAAACACCCACCTGATCATACATTCAACACAAGTTAATTCCAAGAGTTTTTGGATTGTACTTCAGTTTTTGAAAAGTAAAAAAAAAAAAAAGAAAGAATCAATGTAAATACACTTAAGGAGTTTTGAAGTGGTCGAAGGTGCTACTCAGTGGTTGGTGACTGCTCTGAATGAAGTTAATAGCATTGGTTTTAAGTTTCTGGGTAACATTTTTAGATGCAGGCAAAGTGCTTTTGGAGGGTTTTTTATTTGTGGTTTTGTACTTGGATAACCAGACAAGAAGTGGCTACTGTGTGGTGTTAGAGCGTCCAGTAGCAGAGTAAAGCTTGGTCCTACAATGGACTGCCAGACAGAATTATTCATACTGTAAAAAAGCAGTATAAGCAGAGTATTTGGTTCCCAGATTAGTAAACAGAATAGCATATATTCATTTTCATCTTCTAAATCAATACAAAAAGCTTGATTGTGTCTTTAATTTGATGGGCATGGAGCAACATAATTCATGTTGTTCAACCAGTGCATCATGGTTTTTAGAACTTATTTGTTAAAACGCAGCTACTGGTGCAGCTGAAAATATGACTGAGGTCTAAATGAATATAATACAGAGGGTAAACAGTAAGCAAACAAAGAGCTGAAACAGGCTGAAACGATCTCTAAAGGAAATTGGAACTGCAGTATATGTACTATTCAAAGTAGGTCTGCTTACTTGTACTGATTAATTTACATCCATGGCAACAATAACCAGATTTTTTCCAGATGACAATTGAAATGATAACAAAGTGGAAATAGGCTGTACACTGTATATTTCAGATATGTTGGGCACTGTTTGAATTGTAGTCCATTGAGTAATTAATCAGCCCATGTACCTTATATTATGGCAAACAGTTATTCCTGATAAAGGAACATCAGATTCTGCCATAAGGTGGCTGCTGAGCAGACTGATGTACTGTAGTTTAACTAGCTGGAGAACAGAAATTAAGCAATGAAAAGTTTGCATACGCCGTGAACAGTTTTATTAATCAGACACTCAAGAAAAACATCTAAATGTACAATAATAAGCAACCTAGATGCCAACTACTCATTTTGTTTGAATAATACGTTTTTGTTTATTACCCAGTTCAACTTTGTTTTTGCTGCCCTCAATTGGATAAATACAGTTATTGCAGATTGAACTCTGCCACTGACCTTTACCGT
>JBBDHI010000024.1:18069758-18088503 GCA_037177115.1 Craterocephalus stercusmuscarum
GTGCATTTATTTATTTATATGCATATATATTTATTCTTATATTTATTTCTTGTTTTGTCATTTCTGGTCCCTCATAACAGGGGCATACAGCTGGGTAAATGCCCCTACCCCCCAAAAAATTCTGTTGCTTGTTTCAAAATCCCGTGGGCATATAAAATGCGATTACATGCAAAAGGAGCGATTAAAATACAGTAAAAGCAAGCAAACACTGAAGCTCTGGGGACATTTATTCTATCAGAATCAGCAATCAACTGAATTGAGAGAAACCTCCGGCGGAGTCTGGCTATTTGGTAAAATTAACCAGGTCCATTTTCCTAATGACAGCTTAATGAAATGAAAACACACCATTACAAAGATGAGGAGGGGGGCAGATTATCTTTTTAAGGTTTTGGGGGCTTAGTATGCCCAGAGGGCACAAATGAATCTGCCTCATTTTACTGCTCAGAGGCATTTATTGGGTTCAAATGAACCCTGCTTTGGTTTTGATGAGGTAGCACTGACGGGCCTTCTGGACCGGGAAGAATTCAGAGTGTATTGTGAGCCGCAGTCACCCCGTGAGGACTCTGCGCTGCCCCATGAACAATAGAGCCTGTCCCCTGAATCCCCTCAGCCCAGCCAAGCCATCTGCTCATCAGACCCATTCCAGTGGCGGCCCCCATCAACAACCTGTTAACTATGAAGCAGAAACTGGACAGGCTCAAATCCATGTCGAGAATGGACATTAAAAACCACAGCTGTGATTAAGCTGAAGCTAATCTATGTTCTCAAATAACCAGTCTATAGTATCATAGCGATGTTGTAAATAAATAAAAATATATATATCATGCATGCAGGTATTCCTGAGACTCGGAGTCTAGTAGGTCTTTCCTTGAAGAAATCAAGTGGTTCAAGAAACTCATGCAGCATGTTTATTGTTTATTTAGGCTTAATCTTGATACGAATTTGTTCTTATGAACTACTACAATGTACAGACAACAAATGCTGCTACATAACACATTTCTGGCTGCTGTTTCCTCATTTGGGAATTCCAGCAACTTTTGCCAAGACAGGAGCAGGTGGAAGCAGCAGCTCTAACTGTGTGTCCAATTAGCACGAGTCCAATTGATCCCATAACTCCATAACAACAGACAGAAACGTCCAGCTTGTCATAACCGTTGGCTACACCAGAACAAGTGTTTACTTGTCTTTAAGCCAAAAGACTTAACTGTAGGAATGTAAGCCTGTGTGGAGCTACTTTCAGTAATAATGCAATCACAGATCAGAAAACGTATGCATTGTATACTGATATATGGAGGGAAAACTACTGATGACAGCTGAATCCACAATTAATTATTTTATAGCTACAGACTGATGAGGAGTTTTAGTGTTTCTGCTGCAGAACTGTTCAAAAAACGAATTAATTTAATCTGTAAGAAGGCAAGTTGTGGTTGTTTTAATGACTAGAGATAGTTTTCCCTCCATGAACATGGTTCTTTTATCAAACAAATGAGTGTGACTGTGTGTGTGTGTGTGTGTGTGTGGGTATGTGTGTGTATTCCCCCTCAAAAATGCAGAGGCTTTGTGCTGCTGGTCGCCGCTAAGAAACCGCTGGCAGCCACTTTTCCCTCCCTCCGTCTCCCCTCCCCAAAGTTCTCTCTCCACCTGGTCCATCAAAAATCTCTTCCTCAGGCTCTCTTCTCATGGCCTTCCACTCTTCAATAAAAAGTTCTTACCTTCATACACAGCTCTTCCCACTGACCATGGAGCTGCTCCAGCTGCTGCTCCAGCAGAATGGAGTCACTGGCTGCGACATACTGGGACAGGTCCGTCTTCATAGTGGCCAGTTCCTGTAATCCAGTGGCCAAACGCCGCAGAGAGAGCTCAGTCTCCTGCATAACACACAAGCACGCAGTCAGATAGCCATGTACGAGGCGTGTGTACACAAGCTGCTTTACCTCTCACTCGTGTCCGCACTGACCACCCAGATTAAAGGGCTGAGGGTACGACAGGGGGAGGGTAGGAGGGGTAGAAAGGGGGAGGGGAGTGAAAGCATGGGGGCATTAAACAAGGGAAAGAGGGGGTAAACTCAGAGGCTGTCTGGTGCGATGGGGGAGCTACTGGTTGAGTTGAGGGAAGAGGAAAACTTGAGCCGATGCAGCCATGAAGTTTTCTCTCAGACATGATTACAGCCTTATACACATGTGGAAATGTTGGTATTTCATTGTGACAATGGTGCTACAGTATGTTTTATTGTTTTCTTTTAATCTATTCAAATCACCTGAATAAGCTGTTCAGATTCCTCCGGTCCTCCAGCCAGCTGCTTCTTCACCTGATCCAGCTCATTCCCGATGTTGGTTATTCCATCCTGACACTGATTCCACATCTAAACAGGTCGCAGGACAAAAGAAGCTGAAATCTTAGGAGTGTGTTTCAAATGCTGTTTGTGATATTACTGGGAGCTACACCCTTCAGCATCATCTTTTATAACATTTGGTGAATGATGTCTTGTTTTTGCTGCAAAGATTGTGCATCAGAAGTGTTTGTAAAACCATCTACAGTATAGGGGAAATAATCTGCATTAAAAAAAAACTACTTGTGCAAGTCCATAATTCAACATGTTGTATAAATGTATAAATGTATTTAATATCTTATTTGCATTTCACACCTCATTATTAAAATCAAGCTTCTTTGAAACGGAACAGAAACATACTGTAGCAGCAGACTCTTGGGCAAGTGTAACAGTGGCCATTGCTCCGAGAGGCTAAGTCAGTAGACCACTGCTGGCTTCTTAGATTTCTCTGTGTGATCTTTGACATGCTGCTTAGAGAGATTTTCCTCTCCCTGGATGGATCATGTTGAGCTTATAGCAGTAAGCCAACTTTCCTTTTTTTGACCTTTGGGTTCATCAAAACAATCAGATGTCAAGATCAATGTAGCTCGTGAAGCATGGAGGACCTGCTAAAAATCATGACCAATTTAGATTTTCACCATATCAGTCATAGCTCAAAGATTTCCATTTTGTCTTCTTATCTTAATTATGCAATCTTTTTTTCTATTCAGATAAGTGGTATGATGCTGTAACATACTTTGACACGTTTCAGCTGTAACCTGCAGACTTCCTCAGGACGTTCTGAATGTAATCTCAATGAAGTACTGCAATTTCTCTACATGAATTATAGCCCTCTTTATGCCATTTGGGCATATCAGTGTATCCTTATATGTAGGCTGAAGGGATATTCTGTCTTCTTTTTTAAATCTCTTTGGGTATAAAAAGAAGACACTAGAGCTTTGCCACTGTGATGGAATGACACTGGTAACCAGCTGTCTCTGAATGTGGATCATGGAGAGATTTGAGCCTCCTTTGATCCCTCATTGCCAGAAAAGCCCACCAACTCCTGTGTGAGAGTGCATGTATTTGGGTGGGATCATGTCCTGGATTGGGGTCATATAAAGCAGATCCATTCTTCTCTTTTGCTAACATTGTAATAGATGCTCTCTTGTTGATACGAGCTATAATCTTTGCATCCTAAATGGTGTCAAATAGAAGTTTTTCCTGAATCTGAAGATGTTTTTAACATTTAACCATTTCTACAACTTTATTTTCTTTTGACCCTTCAATAATTCATTCAGTTAATCATAAAACAGAAAAGGGTACCTTTTTAAGCTAGTTTTTTCTGCAAAGCTCAAAGCTTTAGGTTACTTGCCCTCATTTTGTACTGCATAAAAACTAAAACCATCTGTCTAGGACCCAGGATTTAGATTCTCTTACCAGTATGTGCCTTTGCCTAACATTAGAGTTAAAACATAAGGCTGCTATGGTGACATATCACAACAGAGGAGTGTTACCTGGACTGTGGTGTTGACCAGGTTCATGCTCTTTCTCAGCAGTGAGCTGGTTTTCTCCCAGGTCTCCTCTAAGTCCCGAAGCTCTGACTGCAGCTGACTCTGACACTCAGACGCTGTGATGGCGTCACACAAGTGTTTGCCGGACTCAACAGTCTGGTTGAAGACTTCAGAGTGCAGAGCTAGACACTTCTCAACACACTTGGAGAAAAAAGTTAGAGCATGATGAGCATCTTTGATTTATGTAAACACAGATTCTGACCTAACTTCAGCTGACAGTAGATGTGACTTTCTTATTCAATGGGCTGAGAGGAAAATCTAAGTGTACAGTGCACTTGCTGTGATGTTCAAACAAACCAACCTGGTGAACATCAGTAAAGTTCTGCAGCTGATGCAGTGTGTATAAACACGGGCCAGTAGGAGGCAGCAAAGAGTCCACAGTTCTAAACAGCTTCCGCAGAAGTTTCAGGCCATGGCGGTAGATTTTCCACCGATGCAGGTTTTCCTTTGTCATGGTCTGGTTCTTTAAAGCCAGAGTCACAGAGTTGAACCAACTCTTCTTTATACGGGTCACTTGATCCCTGAGTTCAGATCTAAACAGGACAAAACAAAATAAGTTCAGTTTGTCTGTTTTTGTAAAAAGTCAGAATATACCGGAAGGCTACGTAGTTCATCCAGTGTTTATCATAAGTTTACACAAGGTTGCTGCATATTGAATTTAACCAGCATAGATCAAGAAGTGGAAAATACATAGTACAATTTCAGTTATAAACATCTGGTTTATTCAAAGACATTTCTAACTCAGCAATCACAAGATCAGCTGTTTCACATCGGTCACTAACATTTCACACAGAAATTTTCCTTTACTTTCCTTAAAGGAATACTCCGCCCTCAGAATGATGTGCCTTCATTTGTTTACTCACCCTCATGCTGATTAACACTTTGGAACACTTTCTATATATTCATCATGTAGCCGGAGATGTGGGAAAAGTATGGAGCAATACTGACAAGTTTTTGTGGACTTTTTTCACCGGACGTCATTCAACACAATTGTAGCCGAACTGAGGCAAAACGAAAACCTCCCCACATCTCCGGCTACACGATGAATATCAATAAAGTGTTCCAGAGTGTTAATCAGCATGAGGGTGAGTAGAAAATGAAGGCACATTATTCTGAGGGCGGAGTATTCCTTTAAGAAATTTATTTGAAAGTTCTCTAAAGACTCCCAAAAAAGACTGAGAACCAGTAAAAGAGCCAACTATTTAGAAACAGGCATGACTGACAATGAAAAGAGGAATGAGCAGAAAACTGCATATGTTAATTACTTGAGATGAGAGAGTGATGAAACACATGACCTCAAACTAAGTGACTCTGATAACAAGGATTAAGCACATTTTCTCTCTTGTAATGAACCCATTTAACCAAAAGTGTCATATCTTCAAATGATAATGTTTGTGTACAGCATTGTACTGTATATACATCAAGTATTAAACTTTTTTCCAAACAATTTAAACTTTTTCCATCAGTTACCTATTCTGGCTCGTTTCTGTTTCCATAGACACGACGGCATCGAAGAGGAGACCCTGGAGGAGCTCATGCCCAATAATTATCTCAGCCTGAAGTCTCTGTAGGAGTGGGAGGACAACAGGATAAGAACACACTGACATTTTTGAATATATCTCAAGATTTTCAAATCAGATTTCCCTAATTAAAACACAAATAAGTCTTTGTGCACACAAAGAAAGTTTTTTCATTTTGTTTTTCATGTCATTTGATTTTGTCTAACAGTATGAAATAGAGGACAGCGCTGCAATTAGGAAGAAGGAAGACATGGATGAAATGACAAAACATCATTTAAACTGGGTAATTTGTCATCATCCAGGAGATGATTATGTCTGACAGACACACATCTTAAAAGCTAAAGTCTGTGAAAAGAAAGAAATTCAGAGAATCTGAAATGTGTATGTACCTGGTGGACAGCCAGCATCTCTTGGAGGTTTGAGAGAGTTGGAGGTTTTCTGCTCACTGACTCTATCTCCAATTTCTCCTGGATACATTTCAGTTTATTACACTTCTCTTGAAAGTTGTGGGAGGCCTGCAGCTCATGATGCAACTCTCTGAAAAACATGCAGACAGCACACAAGTTGCAACAACAACGCAAACTTTAGTCAAACACAAAGCTTTGTTAGATAACCTCAGGGACCCTGTAGGCTACAAAAAAAAACTGCTTTCAAGACTTTGATGATAAAAATGACAAGTGGATGCATTTCACTCTTTACCTTTTGTTCTGTAGTAACTCTGGATATTAGATAAACATTCTCACCTGTTTATGTCTGATGCCTGAATCAAACTTTCCACCCACTGCCTGCTGAGTGTGTGCAGTTTTTCTCTTTCCTGTTGGTTAATGGTTGTTTCCGCACTCATCTCCACAATATCAACTAATGATGGACACAAATCACTGAGCTCCCAAACAACGTCCTGCAAATCAATAAGACATGAATTATAAAGCTTTTTATTATTCAAATACGATTAAAATAAGTAAAGGAGAGCTTATTTGTGGTCTGACTCACATTTAAAGTGTCTGTGTTAGAGATGGCTGCCTTGAGTTTAGGCAGTGACTTCTGCATCTGCGTTTCAAGGGTCTCCAGACGAGTTTGAAATAGTTTCTGTTGCTCAAAATTCTCCTGTGAATAAATATGTTTATCCGATTTTAATACGACCACATTTGTGATACTCATCAGGAATTTACAGCCAAAGGACATCAAACTGTAAGATACTTCCAACGAATTCTCTCACCTCGAGACTTTTCGTTTTTCCTAAAATTGCCTGGTTCAGCAGGAGGATGTCCCGTGACAGCAGTCTATTGTTTGATTGGATTAAATCAGCTGCCAGTGGTTCTAGCTGCCCAAGAAGAGGCTTGGACTCCTCCAGAATCTCTCCTATATTGCTTTGCAATTCTTCAGCAGCATCCTGTAACTTCTGAGGTAAGAGAAATCAAAAGAAGAAAAAGCAAAAAAAAAATGGTTATATCAGTAAAAGCATGTTTACTGTCAAACCTGTACATAAGGTCGGTTTGAAAGGAAATGTCCTGCTTCACCACATTTTCATCTGTTTCCATCAAAAAACAAACGTCACAGTTGTTTTTTATCCTGAAAGGAAATAGATTATTTGTTCTCTAAAATGGTTTAGACTTGGGTATTCCACTGAAATGCACCTTTCTGTGCATCCAGACATGGAAAAAGGGGAAAATAATTTAATGAATGAAGGCCACTTTTCTAGCGATCGATCAAAGCAGCACATCACCCACACTATGCATCAACAGGAAAGGAGGTCAGGTGAACAATCACAGAGCAGGCCATCGCTGATATTTCTGCCCATATGTACAGGATGCCTGTTCCATTCCACAAAGAGAAGAGCAGCCGTTCCAAAAAAGAAAAACAACATTTAATTAAATTGCTAACGTAATACATGGACTCGCTCAACCTGCACCAGGAACAGGATGAGTCAAGTAGGAATGTAATTTTTTTTTTAAAAGCATTTTTCACTATAAAAATAAGGTTTATGAAAGTGGCTGTGCTTGCTCTCAGTAACTTTAGTTGTGTATTATGTTTTTAGAGCCATTTGTCTGCTTGTCTGTCAGATTTTGCTCACACTGCAATCTCCAAGTGCCCTTGTTGTTCAAGATCTACAATAAATATATTTATATTCAAACACTTATAATACATCAGTATTTTCTTTAATCAACTAAAATCCATTCATAGAGCAAACCTAGTACAGACTTCATACATCATCTGCTAAACTCTGTTCACAGATGCATGTTTTCTTTGCTGTTTAATTCAGAATAACACAGAATATGACTCGATGGACTTTTGAAGACACTCTCACTCTGAAGTTCATATTAAAACACTGGTAAAGGCCTTAAACTCACCTTGACTGAACAAACCACAGCTTGTGTTTCATTTTCATGTGAAAGTGAGGAACTTGACAGTTCCTCCCATTCATGCCAAACATGCTGGAGGTGACGGGAGCAACTATCAGCGAGGCGGGTGTACTGCTGCCAGAGCGAAAGTCTGCTTCCTGTCTTTATGAGTTCATCCTTTATTTGCTGTGTCGTATCCTTCCACCTGACAAGACCACAATTAGAAATTGAAATTATTAAAGACTAAATAAAATGAAATGCATGTAATCCAAATCCAAATCATCACAGCCAACGAACAGGTTAGGTTAAAAAGTTTGACCATAATCAGTATTTGATTACACTGCAGTGTAAATTCAATTGTGGTCATGTGTTTGTTACACCACTAACCGTTTTCGTTCTTCTA
The DNA here is from genome assembly GCA_037177115.1 of Craterocephalus stercusmuscarum. NCBI lineage: Eukaryota > Metazoa > Chordata > Actinopteri > Atheriniformes > Atherinidae > Craterocephalus > Craterocephalus stercusmuscarum. The sequence goes on from JBBDHI010000024.1 coordinate 18,077,903, forward strand.
TTTGAGCACCAAGTGTCTGTGCCGCTGTATGATGGAGGGTCTCCAAAAGCCTCTGATAAGATTTGTCCACAGCTGCCCAAAGCTTTTCCCCCTCTGCAGCCTTCACCAGGAGATCCTGGGTAGAGAAAAATGCCTCTTTCATATTTCTTCATTCCAAGTACATCCCAGAAAACTAAGAACAGAGTCTGAAAAGGAAAACAGCTTGAACTCTACATACAGTATGCCCACACTTTTACTGAACCTGTCAAAACTAGACCGAGAGGCTTTTAACGGCACACGGCTGCAGCTCGCTGCTCCACAGTAACACAAGAGCTGTAGTTTGAAAGCTGTTAAGCCTTTTAGACTTTTAGGCTCCTGGAGCTATTAATTGGATTATTCAGTTGATTATCATAATAAAATACATGTGAGAGTTGTTTTATAATCTTCATGTGGATGAGAGCCACTGCTCACCTGGAGGAGGCTTACATATCCTTCAGTCTGCTTTAGTGAAAAGACAGGAGCTTGGTAATGCTGAAGGGAGGAGCGCACCCTTGTGGCATGCACGGTAACATCCCTCAGACCTCTGTGGAAACACGTCCACTCCTCCACTATCTTCTGAAGAATTGGTTTCAGCGCTTCCAGCTGCATATTACCAAAAGGAAAGCTAAGTTAGGATAACAGTTAAGTCCATCTTGTTGATTTTTTTTTGTTCTTTCTTTTTATACAATGTCATCAGAATACACATTCCAGGTTTCGCAGATGGATCAATTACTTCAGATTTTTAGATAAGGAATTATACATCTTTAACCAAAAACCTACAGTACATATAAATACCTATATCTTCACTAAGTGAGAAATAAAATTGGCAACCTGGAGGTTTTAAGTTAATACTTTTAATAATACAAAAAACCGAGGAAAATAGTGGATAGGATTTACTTCTAGACAAGCACAATGCAAGAACTAGACATTATGTCACACTGTCATGTTGTGAATGCTTCAATCATTAACATGCCTCATCTAAATCGATGATCAGTGCAAAAAACTCCCCTCTGTTTTAATACACATTCTACCCGTCCCTTCAGTTTCAACATCTCAGACAGCAATAACATATTCACTTTTACCTGTTGACTAAGATCCACACAGGCAAGACTAACACTCTCTGCTTGGTCTGAGAATGCCACATCACTTTGGTGCTTCTTCTCCTTGTCATCATGTACGTGTTCAGTTTTCAACTCCAGCAGAGCTGCAGAAACCTTCTCCACTTTACTCGCAACAACCTGGAAGACAGAGATGCATCAGACCAGATGGGGAGCATGCAGTACAAAACACTATACAACATATTTTAATCTGTTTGCTTCTTCTTATTATACTTCCAACTCCTGAAGAGCCTTGCTAGCCTGTGATTGACTGGTGGTCTGTTTCCACTGATTCAGCTGCTTTTTCTGCCGCTCTATCCAGCCGTGAAGACTCTGCAGACGTCTCTCTCGTTCTGCACAAGTATGATGGATCTGTTCAGCTTCATGGATCTAAGGAAGAAAAGCCAAACAGTGGCTTATTTATGGGAAGAACAAAAGTCTTGACAAAGTGGAAAATAACATTTTTACAGCCCATTTGGCGTAAAGATGTTTCCATTCTTGTTGCCGTGCATGAAATTTCAAGTAATAAGTATTTTGAGTCTACATTTTACTTTGAAGTGGGACAGCATTGCTTAAAGTTCAAGAATCTGTTTGAACAAAAGTGGTTTTCTGGTAAAATGTAGTTGTAATGAACTCATTCAACTCACATCTAAGATTTAAAAAAAAGTGCAGCGATATGATTGGGATTCAGATCAGTGGAAGTCTACATATGCTGACATACAGACCTGACTCTCTAGCTCCCCTTGAAGGAGCAGCCACTGAAATCGAACAGTGCCGACTTTCTCTGCAAACATTGTTCGTTCCAACCCGAGAGCCTGGATGTCTGCTCTCACCATCTGAGACCCAGCCTGGGACAAGAAATCAAGCAGGAGTTGTCCTTTGGCCACAGCTGATATCAACACCTAAGAAACAGCATTTAGTTTTTAGTAAGTCATCGCTTTCATTTCATTGAAAATAAACATCCATGAAGAAGTAAATATAAACAGGTGAAACAAAAGTCTGTAGATGTATCTAAATAACCTTTTAATTCAAACATTTCTTCACTGATCTAAGAGGAGGCCAAAGAACACAAAGGACCTGATAGTTTTGCAGAATTTCACTGATCTGAGCCGCTTTTTTGGCTTTGAGGACTTGTTCTTTCTCGTGGCTTAGCCGAGTCTCTATCTTTTTCATCCAGTCCTCCAGTTCAGACAAATGCTTCAGTGGTTGTTGTGCTCCCTGTAGACCCTAAAAGATATAATTCAACAAAAAAAGGAAATGAAGCTTAGCTTTACATGAATCATTTCAAACTTTTCAGTCTTCAAATTACTTTCATTTCCCTGTGTCTAGCTAGGTAATCATGCATTAAACATCTTCTCTGTTCCCATATTTCCTTTGTTCATATCAACATTACTAAATCTTTGGGAGATAAGATCTCTTCTTCATCTGCTGATGCGATTGCCAGATTTTAAGGTATCAAACTAAACCTGGAAGAAAAACCTGGCAAAACCAGCTTCATTATAATGAAGCCAAATATCTGTTTCTATTCAGTGGTGATGAATTGTTAGGAAAAATTGAACCTGACCTTCTTCTTGATTCCTCCCCATCTTCAATCACCCCAAAATGGACTTCAGCAGGGTTTAGCTCTACACTCCCCTCACCAGAAGGGATTTCTCAATGGCTAATTATTTTTTAAAACAAACAGCACTTAGGAGAAACTTGAAATGAAGCCAACAAAAAGCTTGACATCCCAGTGACTGCTACAGCTTACATTACTAAGAGAACTAATAGGAATCAACTGTTTATCTTGCACTTACAGTAGATTTCAGCCCAGTATTGACTTAAACCCTTTTCTGTGGGAGAGAGAGAAAATGAAAATGCTGCACCTGCTGCAGCTGATCTTGGATCTTAGACAGGTCAGAGGTTATCTGGTTCCAGCTGACTTCCAGCTGGGTGAGCTGAGCTCTCAGTCCGGGACAATCAGCTTCCATCAGGTGGATGAGCTGAGTGGCATCCTTGGATACAGATGTCCTTAGCACAGACATGGCCTCCACCTCCATGGAGAAGTCCTGAGGAACAAGGTCACAGAGAGCAGGTTAATCCTTTCTAATGGATGTGCTGACTTGTGTCGGCCTTTATCTAAAGCCAGGAGTTGGAACGAGGCAGGTTAGTCAATGCAACAGTGCTACTTTCTTGTAATTAGTTTGTTTAGGTCTTCATCTTTTTATTGTTTTGCCCAAATAATCAGATTAAGTTGCAGTGTTTTACTAAAACGTAAATAAAACACGAAAAACAAAGATAACAAACAAGCCTGAAAGTTAATACTTGGTATATGACAACCTTTATCATTCAGTAAAGCCATTTTAGACAAGCTTTCGCTCCATTTCTTTAAATAGTCTTCAAAAATAGTTCTCCAGGCTTGTCGAAGGACGTTATGAAGCACTTCTTCTTCTTTTTGACTGCAAAAACACTAATATTTCAGCGCTATTGTATTTACTGTAAAACAGTATCAAATAAACTGTGATGAAGACATGGTACTGTAGTGTCAAGGCAACCAGACTACACCATTAAAAGATGTATAGCCAGTGATCTGTGAGGTCCAGTTTCCTTTTATACTCATTGGGAATCATCTTGTTGGTGCAATAATGCAATTTTATGTCTGTTATTTTTGCAAATTTTCATAGACACAACAACAATAAGAATTCTTTGCAATAAGCTGATAGCAAAGTGGCGAAAGGGGAAAAAAGGTGATGTAGAGGTACTGGTTGCATGTAAAGAAAAGTAGCCGACATCCAAGGAAAAACTGAAAAGCCTGGAGAACCTTTGTTGAAGCTAAATCGAAAGAACTACTGTATATGAAATGCTATATGATTTTTATTTTTTATTTCTAATCAAGTTAAAGCACAAAAGGAAGGAGAACCTTACCAGCAGTTTAACCAAACTGCTTTGAACACACTCCTCACTCAGGTCAGAAGAGTCTGTTAGAGCTGACAAAGACTTCAGGTGTTTGCTGGCACCAAGCAGCCATTCACTGACCGAGCCAAAGCCAGTCAGGAATCTGTTGGGAGGATGAGAGAGACCGATAGATCAACCAATGGGGCAGAACATGAATGCATCTTCATAGAGTGAAGTAAGGATTCCGGCAAAGGTCCAGTAGCGATAACGAACACGGGAGGAGACTCTAAGAGTCAAGTGCTTTTTGTTTAGGCTTCTATAAAGCTATGTTAAAGACTCTAAATAATTCTTTTTGTTGCTCTAAACTCATAAATATAACATTAAAATAATGTTTAACGGTACATGTATCTGTGTTTTCAAGAACTCAAAGTTAGCGCCTCACTCAGATTTCCAGAATTAATCCCAGGAACTTCAGCTTCTGGTAAGACCATAATATTTACAGTATGCAAGAGCACGATGGAACAGTTAATTCTTTAGAGGAGGAAAGATAAAAAACAAAATCCAATGACAAAGTATGAAGAGTCTCATTTTACTGAAATTAAAACAACTATGTGATTATTGCACCAGAGTTTCATATTAAATCAACAATGTGTCATTACTTAAAATGAGAAATACTGTAGGAAGACCTCCAGGCTGTTAAAATTATCCACTCCAGGATGTCTGACTTCTTTTTAATGGCTTTGGCTCCGGAGTCAAGAAAAACTTTGGCATCTTATTTCCATGATGAACAAAACTACTGATATGGTTGTTCCAGATTTAAGATTTATCCTACCTCTCAGGAATTAATTAAACCTGATTTGCCTCTGCTGGTGGATAACAAAGATATTCATAATGACTTACTTTTTCGGTAGAGTAATTTTGAATCCAGCCCACCTGGCCTTGTTGTCCAGGATGTCTCTGCAGCGTTGCATCTCTTGGTCTAAGCGCCTGTAGGTGTTCCTCCATCGCAGATCCAGAGCGCCTCCTGCCTGCCGTACTGCAGCAGCAAGCCCTGCTTCAAGCTGCAGCACCTTCCCCTCATCTAGAATCAGCTCTAACACAGCTCTGTTTCCATCCAGCTGGTCAAGTGTTTGCTGAGAGACAAGCAGAATCATCAGTGTTTGTGCTGAGGATAGTCAAGTTCTGAGAAGAAATCCAGAATGGAGAGCATGTGACTGATCAATAATCTGTGTAATTACAATTAATAGAGAAAACTAAATACATTTGAACTTAATAAGATTTTCTTGCATACTAATCAAATAATCTTATAAACCACTAGAGCATAACAAAAAATGTAAAAAAGAAAAATAAAATAAAAAAACATGTTTTTTACATTTCATTTTAGATTTTTGCATTTCAAACATACCTCCCCCAAACTGTTGCATTCTCTGAAGTGAAGCGCTGTTTTCTTTTAATGTGTTTTATAAAATGTTGTGGTATGAAATGTAAAGTCTAGATTCTTATCTTTGAAATGTTGCCTTGTCTTCAGAAACTTTGTTTAATACCATGATGAAAAGCAAAAGAATTCAAACTGAGACAAGAGGCGAGAACACATATTGTGGAGTTGCAGGGTGTACCTTGCAGGCATCTAGTCTGCGCTGCACTGGCCTCTCATCCTCATCTTCTTCTGGTGTACCACTGCTGATGAAAGCCTCAGACTCATCCAGGACCTTGCTCAGTTGACCACAATGCTCCTCCCAGCAGATCCACTCCTACATCAGAGCCAGCCATAAAAGTCCATACAACTATTTACCATTTTAACAATGGATCAGATATTGAAAGTTCATATTTGCATGAGCATAAAGTCATCAGGCTTCAACAAAGGACTGCTACAAACCTGTAGTCTCACTTGAGAAGCCACTTCCTGTTCAAGAGCCTTTTGCTGCAGTGCTTTAGCCCTGATTTCCAGCTGTGCCCGTTCATCCTCCTGATTCTTGAGTGCATTTGATTCTTGTTGGAATAGATAATGAACAAAAGCCAACTGGGACATAAGGACTTGAAGGAGCTTCTGTGCAAAATGAGACCACATTTATGAGAAAAGGGAAATAAACAATAAGTAAACTGAAATGATCAAGGTTTGAACGTTTTCTTAATGCTGGCTGCTTGTGGTTTTTACTCGTACTCAGAATAGGGTATACTGTCTAACTTAGACTGGCTGAAAGTATGATGAGATACCTTGTTCCTGCACAGAACGGACTGAAGTCGACTACGGTTGGGAACCAGGTTCATTCGGCTCTCTGCAAAGCATCCTTCACCGAGTTCCAGGAGGCGAGCTATCCCCTGAAGCAAGGACCAAGAGGCCTGTTGTAGCTTCTCTTTTTCCCCTGTGTTCTTTCTCAGATGTTTGCCCAGCACACACTGCAGAATAACAGAAATTTAGAAGCATCCATAATCTTTTACCTAACCAGAGAATTTTGGGGTCTGTCAACAACATAAAGCAATATTAGTTGTACTGTCAGGAAAAAAAATAAATGTTGTCTATAATGAAAATAAAAAAGGGATAATCATCAACAATAACATTTATCAATTGGAATGCAACCCTAAAATTTTATTGCCTTTTTGTCCCCCTAAACATCCTGTCGCTACACCTCCTGTCACTGGGAATGCATTAAGCTGTAGTTTATTGGATGTTGTTTCTTTTGTTGATATAAGTTTCTAAAAAAATCCAAACCAGTTCAGTTGGCACATTATCAAGTTTCTCAGTTTCATGATGGATTTAATTTCAGCTGAGCATGTAGACCATATCTACATGAGTTCCATATGACTTCCCTAAATACTTGAACCCATACAAAGATGAGCAGCTGCAGTTACCTCCAAACTGGGAGCATTTTCCAAATCTGGAAAAATCTCACTCTGTTGCAGCTGAAACTCCTCCAGCAGACACAGTTGTTTGGAGAAGTCCTGCAGAACATGAGATGGTATTGGTTTTGATTAGTGAATGATAAAGTGAACAGATTATTCACTAAATTAAAAAAAAAATTAAAAAGTTGAACATGTAATGTTCTGTATTAAAATGACTTAACTATTAGTTTTCATAGTTATCAACAACTAAGATGAAAATATATCAATATATCAATCAATGTCAAATATATCTATACATGTGAAAAGTTTGGACACACTTTCAAACTGGATTTAATGGGAAAAGTTTGTCCAAATGTGAGCAGTACTACACCAATTCATCACATTAATCCTTCTAAATTTTCATGTACAGATGAGGTTTTCCTGGAACAGGACGGCAGCCAGTGACAATTGATTACAAACCTGATGTTGGTTGATGACATCTGACTGTTCAATGAGTTGATTGTGGGAGGAGGCGAGGATAGGTTGGATGATTTGAAGACAATCTTGAATGATTGTCAGACAGCGGCAAGCATCTGCCTCTCCCTTCAAAAGTGCAGGTTTGATGTCTGACTCAACTTTAACCACCAGCTCAACTACAGTAAGCAGCTCAGTTGACACACACTACACAAGAAAGGCAAACAAACCAAAAATTTAATAATTGGGCGATTTTATGAAAAAAAAGATCTAAGTGAAAAATAGAAGCTTTTATTAATTCCACTCAATTTCATTTTGTTATACAGTTAGTTGTTCGTTAATTTGTGACAGACAATCACCTCCAATTGCAGCAACCTCAGCTGAGCATCATCTTCACCAGCTCCAGCAGGAGTTAACAGAAAGTCTGTCAAAGAGTCCAGACAGAGGAGAAACCTCCGTACAACCTGGAACAACTCCTCCTTCACACTTGAGGCAGAACCCGTAGTCCTCACCTGAAAATGAACAAAACATCTGATCTCGTGAAATATATGGTAACTCCAAAATTTACTGAAGAACAGTATGTTATGTTACATTTGGTGCACTTATAAAGCCAAATCTCACTCAATAAAATTAAGTGTTTCATAAATATTATTTTAATTTTGCTGATTTCATTACCTGGTTCCAAATCATTTACTGGTGCTTTAGATGTTTTTAAAAACCCATAAGAGGAGCTTTGCATGCCAAAAGTTTAATTAAAACAAATCTTCCTTATTAACTTTTTAAATCCAAGGAGAAATATTATTGCTTATTATTAGAACAGTTGCCTTTAATCAAGAGTAAACCTTTGATATTAGTCCTTTTTTTTCTTTTCAACCATACGTACCATCTGTCTTAGCATGGAGATGGATTCATGTGTCCAGTGGAGAACTGCAGAAGCAGATCTGGTTGATATCAAGACTTTCTCTTGAGGCTGAAAAGCATTAAAATGAAGCCAAATGTTAGTTCAGACATCAAAGTTTTGTTTTTTTTTTGTTTTTAACATTTGCTCTTTCATTTGATTGATTCTTTCCATCTGCATTTGTTTAGCCCAATAAAATAATTCATTTTTTTTTTATTCTGGCTATTCATTTTTCTGATAATGTGGAATTGGAAACTTTATGCAAAGGATAACATAAAAGGGTGTATTAAGCAGTTGCCTTGGTAACTCATGATGTTTCCTAGAAAGCTCTTCCTCTCTCAGAAATCTAAATCAACTTCACATTCCAACAATAATTTCTCTGTACTTACTTACCTTTTTATCCTTTCCTTCAGCTTCATTGTTGGTTTTGCTTTTATTCTCCTCCTGAATTTTTCTCAGAGTGCAGAGCTTAACTGAGATTTGGGAGTAAAGTTGACCCCAACTTTGACACTCTGCACCATCGCCTTCATGCCCAGCCAAGCTAAGGAACACATAGCATCCTATGTCTTTGGTATGTAATACACACACAGGTTTTAAAACACATTCATTACTATGGAGAAGTGATGAAGTCTTGTTTGTTTTTTCCTCTTTTTCAACCTTATACCTCATCGTCATCTTAGAGAGTCCCTCAGCTTGTTGGGCTGCATCCACTGAACCACTATGGCAAGTGTTCATATCTTGTTGTTCTTTTGTTCTGTTCAAGGTTTCCTAATAAAGAAAGCAAAGAACAAACAGGAGGATCAGTTATTGCCTTCACAGTAGACATGATTCAGGATTTTTGTAAATATTTATTAAATATAAGACAATAAGTGAATAAAGTTTGACCCTCAATCACTTCTCAACATAAAAAAAATCCGAGAGATGTTCAAACTCAGATGCTTACCCAGTGTACATGGCGAGTTGTGGACAGAGGCAGATGCTCATCCTCCATTCTGAACTCATCTGATGCTCTTTTGCCACTGAATGGAGTTACTGGTCTTGAAGGAATCAGTCTGGTGTCTTCCACTGCAGCTGCCCCCAGACAAGACTTTATCTGGGGTTCAAAGGTTTCCTGTTTTGGTGATTTCTGCAGACCTGGAGCAGCGTCTTCAGCTGGTGAGATGGCGGCTGTGTCTGGAGAATCAGTCTTCACGATTTTAGGACTGAAAGCTTTCAATTCTGGTTTTATTACTCCATTCTCAACATTTTCAGATCCAAAGTTGGAATCAACGTCCGGCTTCACAAATAAAAGAGGGGTTTCAGCACCTTCTGAATTAGTTTCAGCTTTGGAGGAAATCTCATGAATCGAACCATGCAGCGGCTGAAAAACAAATTAAAGACTTGGCTTATTACATTTTGTGAAAAAAAGAAAATGAAATTAGATGAATGAATACGAATAAACTAGAACTTTTTGTTTTCTGAAACTTTAAACAGAATCTGTCCATAAACCTTTGAGTTATGTTGCTAACAGACAAACCAATGCCAATGAATACATGACCTCCACCTTGGCAGAAGTAACAATAATAACCAACATGTTAGAGACCATTACAAAAAAAGAATCAAATAAATGTTTGTTTTTTTAAACAAAATAGAATCCATATTTATCATAATTTACCTTAACATCTGTTTGTTGTCTCATTTCGGCCATATCCTCACTTTGTTCATCAGAAACAGAGATCGTCTCCTCTGGGTCCTAACAAAACGGTCGAACAAATACACTAAAAGTGAATCTGTGCTCACACTCACACACGTACATTCATATTCACATGCTGTTCTCATTCTGGTATGTGTATAAAAGGAAAGGTTTCTGAAGAGCTTTTCAAGCAGCTGCTCCTGATAGTGGCAGAGTGGGAGCATAATGACCTGCCGCATGCAGCTTCATTTCAGCATGCAAAAATATGCTAATTTCTTCAGTATCACAGATGAAGAAGAGGCAATAGATCTGAAATTGATTCAGTTAACTTAAAAAAGGAAAAAAGAGGAGAGGAAATATTGAGTTTCATTCCAAACATGGTGTTTTTGAACATTTATTGCTCATTTTAAATGTTTGGAAAGTTTAATTCATCCATAACTGAAGAGTTTGATTGACGCAAGTTTAATATTATTGTGATATTTTGGAATGAAACCCAAACAAAAGAGATTCCCAGCAGCATGCTTTCCCCCAATATAATCGTTTCTCAGATTTACCTCCGCAATACTGCATGTTAGTGTGTCAGAGGAAGAAGAGTGACAACTGTCGTCTTCCTCATCCTCCTCTTCCTCTGAATTAGACACCTCAAAAGCCTCCTGCTCTCAGTGATAAGGGTGAATATATGAGCAAAACTGTACTTTTAAATAATAAAAAGAATAGATTGATTTCTGACTGTATGAAGAGTTTCTTG
>JBBDHI010000024.1:18281857-18293259 GCA_037177115.1 Craterocephalus stercusmuscarum
CATCCAATTTCTTATTATAATCTTTCATATTAGTATCTCTCATTGGGCCTTGTGCAGGTGTAACAGGCATAATATATCAAAACATTAATAAACTCCAGTGTCTCTCCAGCTTATCCTAAATCCTTCAGCCTGTTTTCTCCTTCATCCAAACACCACCAGCTCAGCTATATTCTGTGAATATAAAGAAGCCTGTATTGTCATAGCAGTTTAACTTCCCTTCCTTTGAGTCATTCTAACTAAACGTCATGTAAAATGTACTGATTTGCTAATCTGTGGTTCGACTGGCATGTTTGTCCACCTGACTTTATGATAATCCCAATGGTGTGTGTGTTTTGCAGGTGGAACATGCGTGGTAAATCCTACAGACCTGTTCTGCTCAGTACCAGGTCGACTTTCACTGCTCAGCTCCACCTCAAAGTACAAAGTTACCATTGCCGAGGTGAAAAGAAGACTGTCCCCTCCAGAGTGCCTCAACGCCTCCCTACTCGGCGGCATACTGCGCAGGTCAGTGCAGAAAAAAAAAAAAACACAAAAAAAGTTCAGTACAGCTTCTTTAATGCTCTGAACACTACTGCTGTGGTTGAACTTAAAGGCAAAGCAAACTAATCGGACTGTTCAGAAAGTTCTGCTGCCATTTCCTGCCGTCTTTTTTGGAGCATTATGATAAAATGAGTTTAAAACAAAATGTCTCAGCCAAACAGGACGTCAACAGCATCTCTGGAGAATGAGAGACTCACATTTCAAAAAGCCTTTTTACATTGGTAGGATTACTTATGGAAAATACTGTGCATGGGTTATTGATTAATGCAATATAAAATATAACATTCAAAAGCTACACAAAGCATTAACTGAATTAGAAATGCAGAACTTAGAGTGTCAATGAATTTCTCTTAAATGATCTACATCCCTTTGTATCAACTTTCAATATGTAATAATATTGAAGTAAGGGCATATGAGTGAAGGAGATTCTGATTGTGAGAGTGCATTTTTCAGAATCTAAATCTCACTACTGAGCATTGGAGAGCGCTGCCCGAGTCTTTGTAGCCCCTAGATGAAACAGAGGATATATAGCAGCCCCCACAAAAGCTATTGTAGGCGAAAGAGGGCCGGGGCTGCACGCGCCGCCATGCCCAGGGAGCCAGAGGGAGGCGAGACCAGGCCAAAGCATGCCAGGATCAGAGGAGCCAGAGGAAAGCAAGAGTTGCCAGCGCTGTATTATTGATGAGGTAGAGAGAAAGGAAAGCGAAGGGGGGGGGGTGTAGAGAAGATGAGCAGAGAGAATATGGCTACCAGACGAGGCATCAAAAAAAAAAGAAAGACTTAATGCACAAATAGAGACACTGATAATATCTGCAGCAACATAGATCGCACTGCGCACGGTACAAAAACGAGGACGTGCAACATGGTTTTAAGTAAAACATGTTTCAGTGATAAAGTCTCAGATCCACAATTACTTTTTATACCAACAAGTAAATGTGCAGAATTGAAAGTGCAGATCTCTAATAGGATTTAGGATGGAAGCACACAATTTACAAATTTCACATAAAAGATTCAGAAACATCACAAATTGTTGCTTCTTTGTTTCCAAAGATACAACTTCAGATATTGATTTAAAAAAATGAGAGTAAACCACAGGGCTTCTACTTTTAATTTCTCTTACTTCCATCCAACACATTCTAATGATTTTACTTATGTTTGGATGGTGGAATTGGTGATTGAAACTTCAGTTTACTGGTTTTTAGTGAAGTATATTTGTCTGAGTATGTGCTTCTAAGTTATTTTTTCCATTTCTGCAGAGCAAAGTCCAAGAATGGCGGCAGGTGTCTTCGTGAAAAATTAGACCGCCTTGGCCTCAACTTGCCAGCAGGACGGAGAAAAGCTGCCAATGTCACGCTGCTCACATCCTTGGTGGAGGGTAGGTCGCTTATCCACAAGTTTTTTTCCCCTTCTTTAACACTCTAAGACATGAATCCAAAGATTAATCCCATTTTTCCTGTGTTCAGGCGAGGCGCTCCACCTGGCGCGGGACTTTGGTTACACCTGTGAGACAGAGTTTCCCAGCAAGGCAGTGGGGGAACATTTGGCGAGGCAGCACAGTGAACCGAAAGAAACCAGCGCACGCAAGAAAATGGTTCTGGCTACAAAGTGAGAATACAAACACACTCATACAAACACAAAAGTAACAAGAATGAATCAACAATAAAAAACTTTTGCATCTGTTCGCTAAAAATCTTTGTCTACAAGTTTTTATATTTCAGTGGAAAATAAATTACCATTATCTAACACAACTCAATCTCTAAAGCTTTAATCAAGAAAAGATTTTTCCGTTTTCAGCCAATCACATATATGCTGAGAATTGTTTGTAATACATAAACGATTATAAGACAATCTTTTGTCAATCAGTTTTGATATTTTATGTGAGCAAACTTTAGGAGACTGATATAGTTTGTATAACAGCACTCACTCTATGAACTGAAATCCAACAGGGGAGCGATGCAGAAGGGAATAAAACAGTCTGAAAATGTGCGGGTTGTGCTGGAGACAGATGGTAAACCTTCAGACCCTCCCTCCTTCTGTCTGTTAGGCAAATCTGTAAGGAGTTCCAGGATTTATTGAGCCAAGATCGCTCTCCTTTGGGCTCCTCTAGACCAACCCCCATCCTGGACCTAGACATCCAGAGACATCTCACACACTTCAGGTAACAAATGCAAGAGAACATGAGAAATGTTTAAGGATGGCGTTTGTCTTCTGAAACCCCACTAATAAAACTACTACGTGAAAGGTTCCCTTGTCATGCCTCTGACCTCTTTGCCATTTTCGAAAGACGCAGCTGTGCGGTTTGATATTTGGCACAAGCGGCAGGAGGAGACGCAGCCTTGTTAGCAGAAATGTCACATCTATGGCATCACCACTTGCAGAATGCACAAAGTTTTATCAAACCGCTAAAGAGGGCCACGCTGCAGACTGCCGAGCAGAGCTCCGTTTCATAAACACAGCGACAAACTGAACAACAGCTTAAAGTTCTGTTCCAAGAGATGAGCTGGCTTTTAGCTCCAGATGAACCTGCCTTAAGAACTTGCAGGGCAGAGGAAACACTACCAGTGTAAAACTGATGCTGAAATCCATTTCAAGGCCGTTCATCCTCCCGTTGTTATCCTGCAACCTTGTGGTGCCTCTGAATTTCAACTGGCTTGTTTCATTTTATTTGGTTGCTGAAAAAAAATATAGAATTGGAAGAACACCTGGGCTGAATTTCAATGTAGGGATGCCAAATAAATGTAGTGTTGGCCATGATTGCTGACAGATGCAGGCATCATTTTGGATCCTGAAGACTCAGCAAACAGCTCCAGCTACTGTTTCAGTGATGGCAGCCATGTAGGATGTAGATGATCTATTATTTTCTCTCTATTCGTAGGTATTTTTTCTATAATAATTGAGATAGTAGGGAAATGTGTATTATAAGTTATTTAAGCCCAGGACCATCTTTTTAAAATACTTCCATCATGAACATGTCTAAAAATATTTAATTCAAAAATAAAAAATCTTCACAATAGTGTTATGCATTTTAAAAAATAACACTATTCAACTTCTAAACTGTAGCCTTCAGTGTTGTATTTTATTTCATTCATTTCCTTTAATTAGACACTTGCAATAACTCCTATTTTTTTTCCCCCTGGACAGTCTGATCACTCACGGGTTCGGCACGCCGGCAGTCTGTGCAGCTCTCAGCACCTTCCAGACAGTCCTGAGCGAGATGCTTAACTACCTGGACAAAAACTCGAGTGGGAAAACGAGCGGACCCAACGACCAACAGATCAACAACAGCTCAGAAAAGACGCAGCTCCGGAAAACAGCTGAATCCCAGAGCAAAGACGGGAAATCAGAAAAGACTGAGTAGCCCCCACCCACCTGGTCCCCGTGCCTTGGAGCGCTGCATTTAGGAGTGTGTTTGTGTATGTTTGCGTGCCTGCGTGTGTGTGTGTGTGTATCCTCATATTGGATTTGTTAATTCTTTGGCATCGCTGTATTTTCTTTGGGACATATTTATTGTTATTTATTTATCTTATGTTGAACTGTAACACTATCATATGCATCCTGAAAAAGGCATCTGGATGTGGTGGTGGAACTTCTGGTGTCTTAACAAGAAGGAACTTAGCCATGGAGGCAGCTGTGACCCGTCCATCATTTTTATTTATTTACTTTTTTCTGTAAACGGGATGAACGCATCGGGATTTTTCAGGTCAGGGGTGTGAGCTGCTAAGTCAAGAAAAGCACTGCACAGAAATGAAGAGCTTGGGACAATCTCATTCAAATGTCCAAGTTATGGAAACAATTAAAGATTTATTTCATCTTTATTATTAATATGAAGAGAAATCACTGATTATTATCCAAAAAATTCAAAGTTTTTCTTCAGCTACACAGTTTCTAAAATGAAATCTGTATTCTTTCTGGTATTTTTGGCAGATTAAATTCAAGAGCAAACACAAGCCCCCTCTGCACCTGTAAGAGCACTTAAACCACACCAAGCAGGTTTTTTCTGTTTGTTTTTCTACTGGGTACAGTCAGTGCCATATCAGCCTGTGTGTTTACCATGTGGATGTTTGAGAAAATTTCTGGATGTGATGATGATGTGAGCTACTGCCTGGGGGTGAGGTGTATGTGTGTTTTTTTTTGTGTGTGTGTATGTCTACGAGAGATGAAGAGAATGAAAGTAAGAGAGAAATGTCCAACTCAGCCATTTTGTAAAAGGTGACTTTGCGGTTGCCGTCATTACTTTTTCCTGTGCATGTCTATCTTTGTACACTCCCGAAATTGCAAGTTTAGCCGACACAAGCTCTCTGACTCGCTCATGAACATTTGTAAAGATATATATAAATATTTAAATTACTTTTCTTGTAGGCTTTCAACTATATACATGTCAAGACCATACCTTCTAAAATGCTGGTGTTCAATAAAGACAGTTGCTACGTGTTCTACAATTGATTTGACTTTATGATGCGCTGTACACAAATAAACACACACTCGCTCCGTTTCTAAACATATACAAACGTGCAGAAGCAACAGAGTGAGAAAAGAGGCATCAAAGATCAAAAGCAGTGACTGAGAATTATCCACACAAGTTCTCACAGTTGAAATTATGAAAAGCCAAAGTTTCTCTCTAATGTTGTGAGAAAAGCTCTACCTACAGAAAAGTTCAAACGCCTCCTTTGTGTTCATGAGACTATGCGTTTTCTCTCAGTTTGAGCGACTTCTGTCAGGTTTTCTGTTTATTTAGATTTTTTTTTTAGAAATCTAATGATAAAACAGAGAAAGGAGCAGCTGCCTGCTGGCATCTCCACCGGGGCTCTGCAGGTTCTGTTTACTCTTTAATATTCCAGTCATTTGAAAGGAGGTCACGTTCACTGCATAACACAAAAATACATAATCAGACAGGATGCATTTACAGTGAAGCCTGCACTGGTTTGTCAACCTGGATCAGTGCGAGTGGAGCCTCAGGTGGAACAGTAATGGTGGTAAAGAGAGATGTAAAGGAAGGAAGTGGCACAGGTGCAGGAAAGCTGCACATTCCCAGTCTTGCTGCTATTTTTTGGTCTGCTGTCTGACAGATGCTTTAGACACATACACATGTGCAAGTCAGTGTTTTCCCTCAGGTGTACATTTTTAAAGCAATGCACTACTGCAAAGTATCAACACTACATTCTTAATACGCCATTTATAGTCACATGCTGTAGCACTTCATACTGGAGAGACTAAACCAGCCCACAGCTCTTCTATCATGCCCAAAATCCAGGCAGAGGTATTCAACCAATGCCAGCCACCAAGTTAAATTTCATTTAAATTGGTAAAGACTTTGAGCATGGACAAAGGAAAAGCCCAATAAATAATGCAGACAAGTTCCTTTCTTTTTAATTAAGAAACAGAGCACTTCACCCCGTGATACATTCTGGTCCCCTCTTGTTTCCCAAAAGTTCAGTTTCAGACATAGCTGACAATGAATTCATTAAATAATCAAACAAGCTATTTTGATCAGAGAGGCCAACAATGAGCACCAGATTTCCCAAATGGAAAACTCTCTGCTTACCTTTCTTTCACATTATAGAGATACATTTCTGGGGGGGGGTATTTGGACAGCTGAATAGACAAAACCTCATGCAGCACTCTACTTCACTTGCCTAGGCATGTGGGAAAAAAGAAAAACCTAATCTAGTAGTTGACCAAATTCAAGATGAGACCGTGTTTGGAGACAGTGGCCTTTTCTTCTAAAATGTAAAGGTTCAATTACTAGTAACAGAAGCAGCGCTGAATTCAGGGAAGGTTTCATGGGCAGGCTAAGATAAGACAGAAGTTGTAGCTGCTGGAATCTACTGGCTGAACTTTGAAACTGTCTTTAAGGATAACTAAAAAAAAAACCTAAACGCCCACCTTGCTCAATCTGTGTTTCCCTATATTTCACACACTGTTTAGCCACATATATGACATTGGTTGTACTGAAAAAAGCATGAATGGTCGAATGTGGCATGTGATGTGTTTTGAGTGGTCAACATTAGACTATAAGGTGACATATACAGCCATTTAACTTCATACATTCATTCAGAAAACAGTCATATTTCATGTTTTTCATATCTAATTTATATGCCACTTCATGACTTGAGTAAGAGCAACCCAAAGTGCTTTCCAAGGCACAAAAGAACATCAAAGACACAATTTGACAATAACAACAAGAGTAGAACTCAGAGCTATGCTTGGTAGTGAAAGTAAGATTTCCACATGCACAATGCAAAGGAAATTAAGGGATGGGACTGAAAGGGTGTGTAGCCATAAGAAAAACATGAAAAGATAGAAAGATAGAAAAACATAACTGGAGAAATAGGGTTCAATTTGAAAAAGAGAATAAAAATTGGATTCAGGAGCAATGGAAGAAAGTCATGTGGTCTGATAAGCCCAGATTTACGTCTGTCCAGAGTGATGGTTATTGGCAAGAATAGAGCCAGATGAAGTAGTACTGTACAACCCTGTGGGGGAGGTCTATTACCCGGGGTCTCTGCAGTCTGTGGGCCGAAGGGATGAGGTCAGGTGATACCTGGATTTAATGAATGAGCAGATTAGTCTATCAATAGATGATTTTCTTCACTGATGGATATTCCAGGATGACAGTGTCAAGATTCATTGGGATCAGATTGTAAGAGTGGTTCAGGGAGAATGACATCATTTTGACACATGGATTGGCCACCACATAGTCCAGACCTGAACGCCGCTGAGAATCTTTGAGATCTGCTGGAAAGGGCTGGGTTCAGTAGTTGAACTCTCCCATCATCAATGCAAGATATTGGTAAAAAGATTAATGAAACACTGGATGGTAATAAATCTGATGGGGATGCAGAAGATTATCAAAACATTGGCACACTGAATGCGTGTCGTAATCAAAGCCAATGAAAAATTTGAGTGCAAAGTTGCAAATAACAATAAATAACCATATAGACAGAGATAAAGGCTAAAAGATATGAATTTGCCTTGATTTCCATGTTAATAAACTTGACATGTTACTCATCAGAAATTTGGGTTGCACAGGGATGGCTCTGGCCAATCTATATCCCAAAAATACCCATTGAGCATAAAAGCAGCCTTCCTGGCTTCAGGGTGTAAGTAATGAACCCACTACGATCCCATATCATCCTTTCAAATCAGAAATAAATCTTCACCAGTTTTGTTCTTTACTTCTGATGGTGCTTGTGCTAGACCAATTTAATTTGGGAGGTTGGAGATGATGTGGGCTTCCAAACATTCACTCAAAGTCTGTATTTTAGGCTAAAACAAGTTCACAAAAGTTAAAATAACAAGCAGAATTAGATTCAAGCGGTTTTTGCCATACACACAAAGATCCTAATGTTTTGTTTATGGAGAGATTTTTGGGGGAAGGAACATCAATCATATGCTATACGGCTGATTTGGAGGATTCACAATGAAACTTGTGCATCTGCAGTTTGTGTATGAAGATGTAACAGACTGATGTGAAGCAAAGCAGCGCTCTAAATTAGCTCTTTGATGCTCTCTGTATCTCACTGGAGGGTATGAGCACCAACAAATGAGCACAAACATACAAACTGTACACACCCACCCACACAATTACACGTACACATACAGAAAATCTGACTTAATGTAACATTTCTTTACTGTTATTATGTGTGGGATGAACGTAATGTGTAACATCCCTGCTGACCCCACATCAGAATCATAAACAGTTTGATCAAAATTAGCTGGTGAATGAAATCAATAGTTGCTTCTGCTTCAGTTTCTGTAAACTGACAAACGGACGTGAACGAATCACAACTTTGACAAGAGTAGTGCATAATGTGATGGAGCAGCCAATATATTATTCACACAGACTATTGATTATATTACAATGCAATGTTCAATTACCGGCACATTAAGCATGAGTGCATATTTTCTTCTTCATTATTCTGTTTAGTCTTCAGTGTGTGCTATTGTTTTTTTTGGGTTTTTTTGTTACTAATTAAATTCACTTATTCATGAACCGTTTCAAGGCAGTCCAGATACTTCACATTCAAGGTTCAGCATGTAGAAAACACACTTTAAAAAATGCACATCTTCAACATAGAAATGCACGCAGGAATACTGCCATTTATATAGAGGTGAATTAAACAGACTGAGGTCTCAGTGGGACTATAACTCCTGCTGACTGAGCCCCACAGTCACGAATAC
The DNA here is from genome assembly GCA_037177115.1 of Craterocephalus stercusmuscarum. Taxonomy (NCBI): domain Eukaryota; kingdom Metazoa; phylum Chordata; class Actinopteri; order Atheriniformes; family Atherinidae; genus Craterocephalus; species Craterocephalus stercusmuscarum. Next base: position 18,290,579 of record JBBDHI010000024.1, read on the forward strand.
CAAATACTGCTAACTTCTAAGCCCCATCTCCACAGTCTGTCTCCTCTGAAGCTATAACCCTCCCCCCCCTCCTCCTCATTCTCCTCATCTTTCCCTGCTTCTCCACTAAAACCGGTTCCTCCTATGCGCTGATCCCGTTCAGTCCCAGGAACATTTGAGGCCTTTTCATTCCACTGTTATCCTAACTGTCCCTGTCACACGCTGTCATCTCATACACAAATACGCATAATCCACACATCAAGAGCTGCTGCAAATCAGTCAAAGTGCAAGACTCAGAAGATGATAGAACACCCCGTTCTCCATTCAATGACGATTAGCTGCACTCCACTTTTCAGGGAATGATAAGTGGAGTATATAAATTCAAATATTTGCAAAAAATCAAATAAAACTGTTTTTTTTTGTTTTCTTTACATTTTTTGAGGCAGTTAATATTATGACAACATTGTTTGTGTTCATCAGGCCAATACCAGTCTACCAAAAGGGAATAAATTGTGATTAAAAAACAAATATTGTTTTTATAATCATGGCATATTGTAAAATATTGAAGGAAGTGTTGCACCTGCAAATGTGGATTCCTTCAGAAATTCCAAGAATCTTGATAATAGTTCTCAAAAAGCTGAGCTCTGGTCCCCTTTTCTTCCTCTCCCTTCTGTGGTATTCTAGTGCAACCTAGTGGCCATAAGCTGAACTGCAGCCAAAGTTTGTTTTGTTGTGATGGCAGTGATGTTTTGCAACGTGTTAGTTTTGAAAAGGAAGCATTGATAAGCTTTCAGTGCTACATAGTGTCTTAAATTCGGTTGATTTCTGCTGGAATGAGGGCCGACTGAATATATGTTGGTTTAATTCATCTTAAAAGCAAACAATCATTATACTTTTTTTTTATATCAGATAACCTTAAATCCAACCATATAATTTTTTAAACACCAGAAAAGTGCTACAAACATTAAAAAATAAAACATTTTCCATGAATTAATAAAAGCCTAAGGATTGTATTTATAGAAGCAATTAATTATATTTTTATTTTGAGTCCTCTGCTGATTTTCAGCATCACATTAAGTTATTTACTGTGCTCCTTTTGCTAAAATAAGAATGACCAAGAGTTCTGGTGCAGCAGGCAGATCTTTGCAGCTAAATGTTGGAACTGCAACCAAAAAACACAGAATATAAAGATAAACCTGAGAAAATATAAAGGCTAGAAAATAAAAAGCTTTGCAAACTAACCCTTTCATGGAACGAAAATGCCAAAGAACTCATAATGTGACTCATCTGCAGATGGCTGCGAATGTGAGGAGCAGATAGAGGAATATTAGTGTGGCATGTGTGTAATGTATGCTGATACATCGTGTGTCAAAGCCCTGCAGGACAAGTACCACAACTATGCCTCCAGACTTCCAGACTGTCAGGACATCTGCTACTGCTGATAGTCATATGTCCTGCCATGTGTGTGTTTGCATTCGGATATTGTATCCATGTGCATGTTTGTGTGTGTGTGTGTTGAAAAGGAAGGGATACACAGAGAGAAAAGAGGATGGGTGGCTTTTTGGCAGCAGGTCATTGAGAATATGAGAACAGACGTGCTCCTTAAACATTCATATATGTCTGCTATTCTCAGTATCAGCTCTTTTTTGCTGCTGTTGTTTTATTTAGCATCCAAGTTTAATCATAAAATCTATTTTAAAGAAACGCATGCAGCATACAACTATACCGAAGATATGAAGTGGATAACTTAATCCGATCTTCACTTGTGACTGATACAACTAACCCTCATATTTGAAAAATGAAGTGTTGATTTTTAAGAAAGCAAAGAGCTTATACTGAGAAAATAATTTGGCTACTTCATAGAAATACTCTGGGAGCATGTCACCTATATGCAGAGATATACACACATATTACCACCTAAATGCATTTATATTTAAATTCCATTTAATGACTGCCAAATATAAATGAATTTTTCCAAAACTGTGTTTGATCATTCTCTGTTTCAATGGTGAAAATGTTTACCGCACAGCTCAGCAATACATAAACTCAGCAGCTATTTTAGTCAGAATTAACAGGTCAGTAATACCATTAAAAAGTACAGAAAATGTAATAGCTTGCACATGTGTTCTAAAGACACTAGGGGGAGCTATTTACATAAAGTTGATCAAGTGCTCACAGGTCTGTTATCAGAAGTGGTGGTCAGATCATTTGACATTCATCAAATTGATGTTGCCTGTCTGTTATACATTTAAAGATGATGCCACTTAATCAGAAACACTTCATTTATGTTTTGGAAATTTTGATTATGACAGTCAGATCAGGGAAAATGCAGGATACAAATACAAAAGAGGGTATTAAAGATGAATAAAGGTTGACAAAATGTGATTTAGTTCACTTCATCCATTCATTTTGCTGGAGCACATAAAGAGCCTTAAACAAACGATGTCTTATTAAACTAGAGAAAATGAAACTGTGACATGTTAATCTGCTAGGATAACATAATATCCCATCATATGATGGCATGTAATAGGACTGAATGATAACTTAATCACTTTTTTATAATCATTTAACACTTTTCTTTCCTCCAGTCTGATATTCTGAACACTCAGAAACAAATATATCTAATTTATGTTTTTAAATCAGTAAAACATTAATTTATTTGCATGTTCAATAATCTAATGGGCTTCAAACCTTTTAGTCAA
>JBBDHI010000024.1:18299811-18328364 GCA_037177115.1 Craterocephalus stercusmuscarum
TCAGATCTGCACATAACTGCCTGTAACCTTTGTCTTTCAGTCCCCATGCCCCCCAAGAACGTGGGGTCCCTCATGCTCGGTAAAGACGGCTTGATTGGTGGAGTGACCGTCAACATAAATGAAGTGTTCTGCTCGGTACCGGGTCGACTGTCACTACTCAGCTCCACCTCCAAGTATAAAGTGACCGTAGGGGAGGTCCAGAGGAGACTGTCCCCACCTGAGTGCCTCAACGCCTCCTTGTTGGGGGGCGTATTGAGAAGGTATGACTGCAGGCACGAAGCAGGCCCTATGTTTGACACACATCTTGAGTCAGTCTTTAAAAGTATGCAAAGCTTGTTCCTCATTTAAAAAATATATGGATAACTTCAAAAAACACCAATCTGTCAAGGTAATTCGGTGACTAAGAAGATATTCTTTTAATCCTGTCCAAACTGAATTTTGTCTCATAATGCACATTCTATTTTTTATGTTTTGATTTAGAAAAGATTCAATTTGTATTTTACTTTACAGAGCAAAGTCTAAAAATGGTGGGAAATGTCTGCGAGAGAAGCTGGAGAAGATTGGATTAAATCTGCCTGCCGGGCGACGCAAAGCTGCTAACGTCACGTTACTAACATCTCTTGTAGAAGGTGACTGATCTATAACCATCTTTTATTTGTTTTCACAAAACAGTCCGCCTTCGTACTAATCCCACAGCTCTAACATCTTTGTAGGCTATAAGATAAAAGTAAGAGAGAACAACAACAAAAACATTTGGATTTTAGATGCGCCGCAATTAAATGTTGAACTTTTATCAGTCAGGCCTGTTCCAGATTAGCAAAGACGACCAGAAACCTGCTGTGCTCCGGAACTTACACGTTCGCTAAAATAGTTTCATTTAGCATGGAGTCATAAAAACAAATGAATAAATAAATATATATTCATTCAGTGTTGCGTCAGGTGACTGAATGTGACAGGTTCACTTAATCATTTTGACTGCCAACACTTCAGCTATGACAGATTGTGTATTTAGGACTAGTTTATTATTTTTTTAAAGAATTTTCCCCTTTTGAAAAACAAAAAGGATAAACGAAAAAGGCCTCAGGACAGAGTGTTGTACTTTGACCTAGAGTATCTCATCGGAAAATGTGACGTGACAGTTGACACTACTTTATGTTCAGACATTAGGATACTTTTGTTTTATTTTCTAAATTACTAAACAATACATACATTATTAGTTTTGAAATTTGACAAAACAAATTTTAGTTTTTTTCTTCTTTATTCTCATTTTAGTCAACAAGAACAAGTGGGCTATTAAAGACCATTTAAAGGGAAAAAAAGAGTGATTGCGCATGCGTAAGCTTTATAATGGTTAGTTCTTCTCTTATAAGCAATAAAAAAGTCAGGAGACATACAGTCAGATATTTGCAGCCTACTGTTTATTTATTTTCATTATATTTAATATAAACTTTATCTCTCCACCCACCCCCCTCCAGGTGAAGCTGTTCACCTGGCCCGGGATTTCGGTTATATCTGCGAGACGGAGTTTCCCACCAAAGCTGTGAGCGAGTACCTCAACCGGCAGCACGCGGACCCTAACGAGCTGCACACGCGAAAAAACATGCTGCTGGCCACAAAGTGAGTTCTTATGAACCAGTTGATTGGACCATGCTATTTTTATGGGGTGATTTCTCTTCTATAGAATGTAACTTGTGTAATAAAAAACATGTGAGCCGTGATTTAGTGCAGAATCATGATCAAACCGAATAATTCAGATAATTACGCAGTTAGGTTGTGTGCATGCAAAACAGGAAGAAAACAAGCAATAAACGTTCAAGAGACAACAAACAAAGCTGAAGGAAAGCAAATGTTTCCAATTCAGACTGTCTGCAATAAGAGTTTTGTAGCTCCATTGTGTCCTTTGGAAGTAGACATTTACAAATAAAAGGTGAATTATTAGCATTCATCATCTAGGTTAGTTTTTGGATTAATTAGATTATTGTGACTCAAGCCAACTCAAATTTTTTCTGGGGTCTGTTTGGCCCTAAACCTCCAGAGGGCACAAACCTTTCCTGTACTGAGAGCTCCATCATAGTTCACACACATAGTATTCATGGCATTGACATTTGTAAAGGAAATTAGGATGTTACTTCATAAAACCTATTGAACTCAGTATGAGTCCAACTTGAAATGAAACGGCTAATAGGAAAAATTGTCTCTCTGGAAAATGATGACAGGCAGAAATTGTTCATAAAACCTTATGAGACATCAGTTTTCTCTTGTGATTAAAATATAATTACTTGAAATAACCCAATACAGTTTGAGCTGTGTTCAGTTTGATTCCATCACTGTGTCTAGCGGAAGAAATTAGCTTAAAATGTAGTCCAAGCTAACTTGATGGAGAAAGCTAAACAAAAAAAAGAGACTTCTGTCATAAAAAATGCCAGTATATTTGTAAGTTGCTCATAAGGCTGTTAATCAGCAGAAATAATCCATTCTTATAAACAGAATAATATTGAATATTTTGATGATATATATTTTTTTTTCATTACCCAGCCCATTTGTTCTCCTACTGTAAATCCAAGTTGTCCAAATGTAAATGCTGTAAATCACCTAACCAAAATCCTTCCTGCAGCTCATATTTTTAGCTTGCATAAATAGTGCTGTCTGCTGGCCTGCACTGCATAAACCATTTGATTGTGTTTGTGTGTTCGGTGCTGGATGTTTGATGCCCAGATTCAAACCTGTTCCAGTAGTCCACGTCGGTGATGCCTGTTAGAAATTCATTATTTAGCAGTGGAGTGTTTCAAGTCGTCAAAAAACAACAGTGAAAGCCTTGAGTGTAGCCTGGGGTGGCGGCTTCTCCTCTACTCCCCTAACCCCAGCTGGGCTCGGCCCGCACAGCCTGTCACTCATTTGTTGGAGCTCTGCCCTTAGGCCGCTTTCGGAAAGGGTGTGTGTGTGTGTGTGTGTGTGTGTGTGTATGAGCTGTGCAAGTATGAATTGGTGAGAGGAAAAGAAGGTCTCTTGAATATAAAATGTGGGCCTAAAACCAGAGAATGATTTGGTGAAGTCTAACAAGGAGAACGAGGTAGGAGAAGGGATTTTATTTTACCACTGAAATTTTACCATGAAATGTGCAGGGGAAAATGGAAATCCATGATATTCCCTATTTTCATCCACCATCCAAATTTGTTTTTTTATTTATTTAGCAATTTCTTTGGGAGGTTGCTGGCTTTGAGAACTTTTCTAATTTTCAAATATCATTTATCAAAAATAAACAGAAAGATACGGTTATGAGCTAAGCCTCCTGGAAAATCCTAGCTGGACAAAAAAAATAACATAAAAATCAGACTGAGATTTAGACTTCATCACATAAAATTGAAGAAAGTGTCAGATTCTTCACAGGCAGTGATCTCAGTGTGCCATTATAAAGTTAAACCAGCGAGGAACATTTGACTTAGGAAGTAAAAAGAAAGGGAGCGGAACAAGCTTAACTTTTAGCTTTGTACTCTTATTACGTCTTCTGATTGTTTTATGACTTTTTGCAAAGCACAGGAAATCACTGAAGACAGAGGTCCATGAAAATTTGACAAAACAATTATGCTCAACATCAATGGCAAATGACTGAGAAATTCTTATTGTTACTTTTTCCATCACGTTATGCAGAACATGAAAAAAAAAACTCTCTCTCAATACTAAAGGTAGACAGCGTACCATGTTCCTGAGGGTCATTTTTAATGTAAGCTTTGACATCATACTGTAAGCGTATTTAGCAGTGATGTGGTGAGTTCAAAGTTTCCCCTCCTACTGGGAAAGTAGGTGGAGTTATTTTACCTTCAGGAGCCGCTGAGCTACCTGCAAGAGTTTCATCAGTCTGAGTTAGAGGACTGCATAGAGTGCTGTTTCAGGATCTGCTATAGTTTGATGACTATAAAATTCACTTTGTCTTCTTAGGATCCATTTGTCTCTGTTTGCTGTGCTTCTTTACCAAAAAGCAGTGTCAGTCTAGTGGCATTTGTGTAGTGATTTGTTTTGAGATAAATACAATTGGTGTCTTTGAACTGATCCATTACAACCCAGGCTAAAAAGTGTCACCTTGTCCACATGCTAAAAAATCCTTCATAACAAGTTGTTTTAAAATAGGAGGCATTGGTGACACAGCACAGGTCAGGTCCGTACTTTTATTTAAGTCAAGCCACTTTTTTTCATTTTTCTCTAACCCAAACCAGTGACAGACAACTAGGCCAAAGAGTGAAAAGTGATTGGACAATATTGGTTCAGATGGGACTTGAAGTGGGTTCTCTTTCATGACTGTCCGTGATGTAATAGCACCAACTCGACTCACTTCAAATGTAATATCAGAATACAATGTGTTTGGAGCTTTGAAAATGTGGTAGTATTGCACTTTTTACAAATCTCTGTTGTAAAACCGTGTTGTTACAGATTCTGCTGTGGGACAGTGATTGAGAAATAAATTAAAATGTAGATTAAAGTCACTTCCTCTGTTATACAGTCGGAGCTTCAGGTTTGTGATTGAAACACTAGGCTTTGACTTTATTAAAAAGGACATATTGATTGTGGTTTTGATAAGCACTGCAGGAAAATCTGCATTTCTTGCTGCAAAATCCTCCCCACTGTCACATCTCAGCACTCTTCCTACTCTACCTACAGAAGCATCTCTGTGGGATGTCGTCAGTGCTGTAGTTGTTTGGAGCATTTCCAGAGCTTTACTCAGCAACATTACATAACATATATACCTAATATAAAAAATTATTATGTGCTAAAACTATTTAATTTACCAGGTTTAGTAAGTGAAGTACCTAAGATAGATATTATATTGAAAAAATCACTGAAAAAATTATCAAATTCTGGTCAAATTATGAGCCTCTGACATTTCAAGGGCCCTTGAGGATTCTGTCTGATTATTGAATCTCACTTTTCATGTTAATTAAGATTCTCAAGGAAGACATGTTTGAACCATTGGCCGTTACATTTAATGACAATGAACTAGCAGTTAAACAAGGGGAAACCTTATGAGGAAGAGTTCCCTTCTGACGTCTTCTTTTGCGTCTTCTTCCCTGCAGACAGCTGTGTAAGGAGTTCACAGACCTGCTGGCCCAGGACAGGACTCCCCTGGGCAACTCTAGGCCCTCCCCCATCCTGGAGCCTGGCATCCAGAGCTGCCTCTCCCACTTCTCCTTCATCACGCATGGCTTTGGCTCACCCGCCATCTGCGCCGCCCTCACCGCCCTGCAGAACTACCTCACCGAGGCTCTCAAAGGACTCGACAAGATGTTTCTCAACAACCCACCCAACAACCGGCACGGGGACGCTGGCAGCAAGGCCGGCGACAAAGACGAGAAGCAGCGGAAATGAAGCCGGCACAGAAGGGGGATGACGAAGGAGAGCCGAGAGGGAGACCGACACACAGACGAGAGGCGTTAACACCGTTTCTTCTAGCTTTACACCACTGAGACTGCCCTTCTACACACAAGGCTGAGGTGGAGGAGGACAGGGAAGACTTGGTAGAGAGAAAACGGCAGAGGAAGACACCCATGGGCCAGTGTCAGAGAGCACAGAGGGATTTTTCATCTGTGTTACGTTCTTTTCATTCCCCTGAGGACATGGTGGTTACTGTGCTACATCCATTTCGCTCCCCCCGCCCGCATCCTGTGAGACTGAGATGCTGTGAGCAGCCAGCAAACAACATTGTGTTTGTGTGCCTGAATGAATGTGTGTGCGCTTGTGTTTGTCTCCACGCAGAGAAAGCAGTACTGGTTTGGAGATTGGGTGATAAGCATTCTATTTGTGAAACAGGCTTGTCTGGTTATTCAACACAAGTAAGAGGAGGGAAGGTGTTAATTTATGTGTGTAAATATTTATTTATATTAATTTAAATGGATGGTTGTGTAAATAGGTGCGCCAACTATTTTGGAGTAAGCCTATTTATCTGTGATTTGACCTTTGTGAGCCAGTGGTGGGACAGGACTCATCCAGTGTTTTTCTGTTCTTATAGAGCTGTTGTCATGGTGCTGATGATGGGTAGACATGCTTCTAATTGTCCAGTGATTTCATTTCTATCATATTGATAATAAACCATGTGTTTTATTATGCGAGGTGTGCAGCCTGCGACTTTTCTCCAGGGAAATTCTCCGGCAGAGTCTGATAAATGGATGGGGTCAACTTGCATCCAGTTCATTCCGATTAAAATGACCCTTACGTGAAATATTAATGAATACCTGCAAGTTAACGTGTTTAAATATGGAGGCTTTGTAAAAAAAGGTAACTTTTGTGATTCAGATGACCGTTTAAAAACCATTTTAACCTTGTTGCCCACTGTGATTAGTCAAATTCAAAGACCAGTGACTTATTTTTCAAAGACTTAATTCGTTCAGATTCATGTGAATTGTTTTTTATCTCTAGTTTAAAAAAAAAACAACTATGCTATCAGCCAGTCAAAACCTGGCGTAAACCATTAAATTTGTCAGTAATTGACAGTAATTTTTCTGTAGTATTTGATCTGATCTGAACATTATCTTTTGTTTGTAAAACAGACCTACTGTTTATGCTGAAAAAAGGAAATTTGGCATCTTTATAAAAAGACATGCAATAATTCCCAAAAATGGAATCTGATATAGCCTAAATAAATGATCTCACAATATAAAATTTAAAAAAGAGATTGGAATTTATTTCATATAAATTAAGCAGCCTCGAAGCCCATTCATTCATTCTTCTTGCTTCTTGTCACGTTTGAGTAAAAATTGTATTGTTTTAATTCTGAGGAGTACGCTACTTCTGCTGGATATATGACCAGGAATTAACGATTATTACTGAAGACAATCTGTTATATTGTTATTTTGCTAGTCATGTTTTGTAAATGCATTGTGAGGTTATTAACGTCCATATAAGAGTCTGGCCACACACACATGCGCACACAGGCTTGGACCATGATGGATACCATCTTCCAGGGAGATAATTGGCTATATTTTGCAGCCAGTAAGGCCGTCGTTTCCGAGAGGCTTCTCTCTCACGCACGCGGGGGGGAAACAGAATCGTGCCTTGCGGGCCCGTTTCTGCGGAGGGGATCCACCACCGGTGCGCTAATGACGAGTGAGCGCGAGGCACAGCGAAACGCAGGAAAGAAGAGACAGAGCTGCGGAGAGAAAGCTAATGAGAAAGAGAGACAGAGAGGGAAAGAAAACAGGGAGCTGCACAGACAGAAAGAGACTTGAGAGCGGCAGTAAGTGTCCCGCGGGCACAGTGTGACCCGTGGAGTGGAACGCGGCGTGACGCAGGTGCAGAGTTCAGCACCCGCATGTCCGCGAGCGATTCCCGCTTAACAAAGGCAGGAGGATGCTGAGCATGATTCAGTGGCCACAAGAACGGCAGGTTGGCTGGAAAAATGAGCAAACAGGCCAAAGAAAACAAAAACAAACATGGCGTTTTGAACATATTAACACAGACTAAGAGTGACAGAGCTAAATGTTAAAAGGCACAAACAGTCAATATTACTGACATGATAAACCTACATTTCTTATCATACAAACTCCTTCATATAATTTACTGTATTAAGGGTATGTGGGATACTAATGTTGTAGATTTCAGTTTTAAACACACAAAATATTAAATATTTATCAGCATATAAATAGTAAGCCTCAACTTTCAGAGCCTGTTTTAAGCTGGACTGAAGTACAATGAAAAAAAAAACATCAATATTTACAGCAGGCAAAAATATCAATGATTGATTAAAGATAAAATTCATGCAGCAGGTATAAGGCCTGGCTACATGTTTTACCCTATTATCATTGAAAAACGAATAGCTATCTATAGGCCTACTCGAATGTTCCCATTTCACCATAACAGCACAGAAAACCACTCTGCTACTTCAGAACTAAATTACACAACTTAATACTGTATTCAGGATTCACCCGTTTGTTTTTTTAATCAGTCTGGCATTAATCCAGAAAAGATAATACTTACTATAAAACTTTACCCCATTTTAGAGAGATTATTGCGTTTTGGGTATGGGTATAAACAGAAGCTAAACCATCATAACTGCTGACTTTAAATCAGTCCCTGTAACAGGATATGTCATAACAAATGACTTGTTGATAACAATGTTTACTGCTCAAACAGAGCTCATTTACTCCCACGACACAAATATGCAAACTTTTACTTCAAAGTTATTTTGAATACAGAGGTGAACTAAAATTCCTGGCAAAGACAGGAGTTAATGGAACTTCCTAATGCAATTATCCATCCCCCCTTCTTTACTCTAATAACAAGGCACTAATTAATTGGCAGAACTCTGAGATTTTTTTTTACTTTTGCAACTAGCTCAACAACAAAACACAACAGGATCATTGAAAGTATAGTACAGCATATTACAGAAGAGGACTAGACTCAAATCAGTGTAAAGAAGACCATTTTGACCAGAAAGAAGTAGAGCTTTAGAGAAGTTCCCCCAATGACTCTTGAATTATAGCCACTACAGGATAGCCTATATGAGTAAAGATGGAAGAGTATTGTTTTATTTTTTTTAATGCAAAGAATATGTTTTGGGCAGTTTTATGGTTACCCTCTTGTCGTTCTCCCAAAAAAATCCACCAATTTCTAACAAAGGCATTCCCTAATAGAATTACTTGTTTTTGAACTTTTTGGACAACATGCAAGCGCATTGTCTCTTTAATTTATCTCACTCTTTTTCATTTGAACTCCTATAGACTTTCTTTTAGGGAGAGGGCCCACAGATGGGACCTTGTCAGTTAAGGGGTTAAAGTTATGTGATGAGTTCAATGCAGCCATTGCTGATAAAGCAAAAGGGGACTAATTTTCTGCGCATCAGAGAGGGATCGTCAAGCTGCTGAGTGATTAAAACAGCAAGTAAGGTTGCACAGATTTGGTATGAATCACATGTGTTTGATAAATTGGTGATAATGAGAAGAAAAATTTATTTTTATAAAAATGTCACAGGTTGTTACCTGAATGAGGGGCGCTGGGGAAGGAATACCAGTTATGGACATCAAATGAGGAAAGTAATAAGAATGCAAAGTATGAGAGCAGCACAGACAGTCTTTTCCATATGCAGTTATGTCTGCATCTGTCTGTCTGTCTGTCTGTCTGTCTTTTTGCCAGGAAGTGAGAGAGCAGGCCCCCATCAGCAAAGCCCCTCGGCATTTTGTCACGCAATGGGCTGTAAAAATGCTTATCCAACGCACACACACAGGATATCCAGCATGCAGGCAGCCGAGTGCCAGTCGGGAGTAATTCCTGCTCGGGGCACTGTGCTCCAGGCAAGGCAGGCGCGTGCTGGATATTTCATTATTCATTAATTTACTGTTTAACAAATCCTGTCATTACTGAGTCCAAGCCGAGTTCACACACACACACACACACACATACACTCACACACTCAGAAAAACGCACACACTTGCAGCAGCAGGGGTGTCAGGCGTGGCAAATCTGCCTGTTTGATCCCGGCCTTCTCAACAAACGGGGAGAGAGCCATGAATAATAAGCAACGCGAAGCCTCGCCGGAACGAGGGAGCGTGACACTGTCTCACAAAAAGCCCTTTAGCATGGAGCAACGCTCCGCCGGGGCCTCACCAAGGGCCTGGGGTTCATCATATGAAAAGACAAAACAAACAGTTGGCACAGACATGATCGATATGAAAGGCAAAGCTCCCACACACACAAAAGGCAAAAGTGAATCAGTCATGTTTGACAAAAGATGCTGCACTGTTTCCTTTCTCCATATGGAGAAGAGAAGCATGGCTGCTGTTTACCGTTTTCACCACTGACTCAACTAATAGGATCAGGATTAAAGCTCTGAGTGTGTTTTTGGCTCAAATCCCTACAAAAACAAAAGGATGTCTTCTTGAGTTTGCCATTGGAACCTCTGAATATGTACAGGATGAGGAACTCAAACACCAGAATAATGACTTTTACTTTCCCCTTTGCTGTTGTTCACTTAATTAATTAACAGAGGAAACCTCGAGGCTACAAATATTCATTATTTCACAGGAAGTAAAACATATATTATAAATATTATAATGATATATTTGTGTGGAACAAATAAATTTTATTCTAAATAGCTCTGCAAGTAAATTCACCATGTTAGAGTGTTTGCTCTACAGTTCGAGAGGGTGAGGAAAGGTGAGCAGAGACCTGCAGAGAAGTGCGGGGTTAAAGCCTTCAAGTCGTGCCGCAGCAAAAAGGATACGAATGGTGTTCCAAGGAGAAAGGACTTTATTTCTCAATGTGCTCCCCTCAAAAACGCCGCAGTCTGTGGGTGGCCACAGCCTTGATGTCATTAACATGTGACATATGTAGAGCTGACTGGGAGTGGCTGGAGGCCAGTGTTTGTCTCAACCGCTGTTCTTGTGTCTGCAGGCCAAGCAGGGAGAGTCTGGGCTTTGTCAGCACTCAAGCAGCCAGCCAGCCGGGCCACTGTCTGCTGCTGTTGATAGAGAGCGCGTTTATCAGTATGCATGATGGACAGTGTGCACGAATGCGTGTTTGAGGGTTGCTCAGGGCAGGAGCGGAGAGGGGTTTGCTGGGTAGGGGGTGGGAAGGTTGAGGAGGCTCTGACGGGGGTTTTTTTTCGTCATGGGGGACCTTGGTTGAATGGCTGGGCAGGGACACGGGCAGTCCGAGTCCCTTAAGGTTGGACTGAAGACGCTGAGTTGAAGTGACACTGCTGCTGCTGCTGAGGCAAGGCTGCCTCTCCAGACGGGTCAAGGTTGCACAGAGGAGAATAGGCTTGTGCTAAGCAGCCTCTCACACTCATGGTCACATATAAACAAAAACAGAAAGAAACCTTCCCTTTAAATGACTGACCGTATAAAACATATTCTGGCTGATTTTACCAGAACTTTGTGGCAGGTTTGAGAGTTTAAATGGGTGTTAAGTAATAAATTGCCACCTAAGCTGATCACTGTTAAATGATGCCGGGAATGACAAGTCAATACTTTCACTGCTGCTGAGATTTAAGTGTATGATCTTTCTGGCTGTCACATTACCTTGCCGACTGACTCAGGATTGATGAATCAGAGAGCTTTTTGACTTTCTTAGAGTAGATGAGAGAATATTTGTCACATTTGTCTGTCAGAGTTAAAGCAGCAGCCAGGATACTGTTAGATTTAGTGCTGGAAACAAGTTGAAACGGTGTCAGAGAAACTGCATGATTAGAAAAAAATAAAGAAAATTAAGAAGTCAAATCCCCAAAAATGATTGACAGTTTGAATGACTCCAGACCTTCATCAACTGCTGTGGTGATGATGATGGCGGTAAAAGCTGTGGTAAGCTGCATTGTTTTCACATTATGAGGTTCTGTTCTGAGTAAAGACACATAAACCGTGTAAGTCTGAGCCATACAGGCCAGTTAGCGATGAGCATGCCAATGAAAGAGCTGTTTTCTTATCATTTGGTTCCTTATATCTATGAATTTATTTTATGACTTCAGTGTTTCCAGCAAGAAAACAGCTGGTTTACTGGTTGTGATCATTCCTTAGAAGAGCAGATCTTTTTATTTTATGTTTTCCTGAGCTAAATCATCTTTTTAAAAAGGCAAAAATATTCTTTTTAAACTATCATTCCTCAACATTATCAGTGAATATTCAGCCTTCTGATTTTCATCAACTAGGCTATTTGTTAATGGTTATGGATGGATAATTAAATATTCAATATTTCTTTTATTATCGTTTAGTCTACACAGTCCAGATATTGATATTAATGCAGCTGTTTGTTTCTTTACCAAAGAATCCAATAAATCTGGACCTGGTTGAATCATCATGAAAAGAAAAAGCAGACACAAAGACACGCTTTCTAAACTTTGTCCAGATTTCATCTGATCCATCATTTCTCATGTCTGGTATTTCATTCATGAATGCTGCGCTAATACTTAGAACTGAGCTGTAATATAGATGGTTTAGTGGTTTTAAAGAGTTGCACGGTCAATATTCACATTCAGATACAAATCTTTAACAGGCAATATAGGAGCTCACTAAGTGAGCAGGAATTCTGAATTAAATAAAACTGGAAAGAAGCTATGTTTGTGGGAAGGTTTTGTTAAAAGGTGTACAGTGATTTAATCCCATTTCCAGTGCAGCTGATATGTCAGATTGTGGTCTTTAAAGGTTTATCAGAAGACTATGATACCAGGAGACCAGAAAATGATCACAGCAGTAACTATTACATAAATCATGCTGATACACAGTGAAGCAACATGAGCAAAATTGCTGTTATCACAAGTAAACTGACATTTATTAACTACACATGCTGATTGGGGGAGTTTCTGTGTGTCACTCTATCTTCTCATTTTTCTTAAAGGAATGCAAACACTGCACCGCTTTTGTTTATACTTTTCTAATTTGGTAAATTTGGCATTATGTTCAGTCTTGGCTGCATGTGATCTAGAGTGAAAAGATTAATCTCCAAACATGTGTTATTGTGACAACATTTTCTTCATCTTAATATCAGATATCAACACTCACTGGTCTAAGCATAAGGCAGCAAATCAGTTCTGGACACTGCCAAAATTAAGGAGTTTACTGTAAACGTTTTTAAAGGTAAAGTTTTTCACTCATTTGTTTATTTTCTGTACTGCTTGATTCAATTCAGGCTGTATTTGCTGTAGCAGGCAAGAGGCAGGGTACACCCTGAATGGGGCGCCAGTCCATCGCAAGGCCAACACGTAGAGGCAAACCACCATCCACACTAACACTCACTCTTATGGAGAATGTAGAGTGACCAATCAACCAAGGATGTTTTTGGACTGGGGGAAGATGCCAGAGTACCCCGAGAGAACCCACACATACATGAGGAGAACATGCAAACTCCGCACAGAAAGTCCACTGTTTCAAATCCTTCCCCAGGTCGAACCAGCAGCTCCTCCCAGTTCAAAACTCACCCAAGGCGAGAAGCAGGCGGGCTGACCTGAGCATTTTTTTGGGTTCCAAGCAGAATTTGATTTGGGGAAGGTTCAACACCACTACTGCTTAACTTTTGCTGGTGCCAGAGGGAAAGTCTGTTCAACAAACCTTTACAAATAGCTATTTCTCAGTTTATATTCAACCCATTTACGCTGCTAATATAAACACATTTATTATTTGTAGTAGGCTTACATAACTTGGCCATGGTTTTAATCTTAATGGGGCACCAAATTCGGAAAAACGGACCACTGACCAAGAAGAAAGAAGAGAATTCAGCTAAATCATCATCCAAGACCAAAAACTGCTTGTTCACTACGAGTAAACAACGGAGCAAAAATGAATTTATTCAGTCTTGTAGGTCACAGGTGCTTCGACCATTCAGAGCCATTATGACTATTGTCCACACAAAGACGAGTTGAAGTTTGTCTGCTCAAGTTTTTTTTATTTATCTGGACATTTTGTTGACAAAGAACTGGTGTTTTGGGGGCCTAAAAAGGATTAATCTACTTTACAATATTAAACATGTATTCTTAGTCACCAAAAAAAAAAGAAATCACTTGCAGTATAGGGCTACTACCTGCAAATCCAATCAATGTTCGTTTTGTGAGGTCAGTGAGCAGGCGGATGTAGCAGAGCACTTCATGTTTATCCTTTAAAGGAACTATACCCGATATCACGTCCGTCTAGTTTAGCTAGCGATAGCGGCTAGTTTTTTTAGCTTTAGCATGACTGTCTCTCTGCCAAAGGGGTTAACTTTCGGAACGTCCGGATTCTGATCAGCCAGTGAGAGCGTTCTCCTGGGGATCTGGAAGTTACGAAAGCTAACTCCATTGGCCGAGAAAGAGCGTCACGCCAAAGCTAAAAAACTAGCCGCTATCGCTAACTAAACTAGCTTGGGTATAGCTCCTTTATGGTCTTATCAATAAAACTTGTTTGAGAAACACCTCAGAGCAGATGAAGGAAAAAAAGGACGGGAACTCAGAATTCAGTATATGGTGAGGATCTTAACTAACGAAAGCATAAAACCAAGTATGGTCTCAGCATGGGCTCAGGCAAGGGGTTCACAGTTTCTCAGTACTTCAATGAAGGGTGTCCTCAAGGAAAATAGATTGGGAACCACTGATTTAGAGAATTCCAACATAAAATCAACCAAAACTGTCTTATAAACATGCTCCATTTTTTTCTGTGAAAATGGGTTTTGATATCAGCATCTGTGGGTTATTACTCAATTTTGGTGTCAACCTTTAACAATAGTTTTAACCATTTTTTCAGCATTAGATTTTACAGCTTGGTCTTCACTATAACCTAACAACGGATCCAGTTTAACACAACTCAAAATGACACCAACAAATCACGTCTTTGGCTAATACCTAAATTATCATGAAATTAGTTGCCCAGTTATCTCTGATCCTTTGCTATATGTTATAACCATTCAAATAAACTGTTGAAATATTTAGCTGGAAGTAAAAGAAGCTAGAGAGCCTTAATATTCTATATATTTGAAGGAAAACCAGTACAGAGAAACCTATTTAAACTCAAAACAATGTAGTGTCTTTGTGGGAAGATCCTTGCTGTGATTGTGTGGGGGTGTACCACATTAAACTAAATCACCTCTATCATACTCAAGTGTGCCCTTTTGTGCGCATTTAACCTTCCATTAACCGATCCTTTCACACAGACAGTCATGTTAGCTGGTTATTAAATGTTTTTTGATGAAGGAATGCTTAAGTCTGAGGGGCATGACCTGTAAATGGGGACCATGGTGGAGTAGGAGATGACAGGAGACAAAATTGAGAGATTTCTAATTGAGAGTAAAGGGACAAACATGAATCAGAACTCAAACACGTTAAACTTCACCAAAGTAAGCACAGTGCGCACAGGAGAATAAGACAACTATCGAGCATAAGAAAAAATCCTGAGTGTATAAAATCTATAGGGTTTCATGATTAATCGACAATAATAAAATGATTAAAACCGCGCTAATGTTATAACATGATTTATATGCAAAGACTACATTTGCACAGTTGAAGTTTGACTGTGAAACAGTGACTGTGTCTTCTGCTGCTTTCCAGCACTTAAAACAAATATGTTACACTCTGGCCCATATGGCTGCCAGATTTGGCCGTCTTATGAAACTCGGAAGTGTGGTTTTGGACTGGGATCAGCTTTAATTTGAAGCACATGATCTAGGATTACTTCAGACCTTGGTAAACAAACATGTTACCGCTTGAGGATTTCATATAAGATATGTGATATGATTGTTTTTTTTTTTATTTTCTATTTTTTGACTCAAAAATGTTTTTGTTTCCAATTAGGACATTTCTCTCATAATGAATTCAAAAAGAAGTGGTTACTTAAGTTGAGAAAAAAAATTTATGAGATTTAGATATGCATTAATCATTTAGAGTAGACTTTAAACACCCACCATAACTTTTCGACCTTAAAACTCCACCCTCCAGACTCATTTGATGGCACAGTGACATCTATAACAGTATGTGCATTTTTAGTGCCGTCGCGGCTCAGCAGCACCCTGCGACTGACAAACCGCACTGTAGAATTTTCAAATATTGATCATATTGAGTTTCACTTTGCACATGCGTTACATGCTAGCAAGAGAATGTAAACAACCCCGTTTAGAAAGCATGTAGCGGATCCAGCAAAGAAACAGTAGACATTATTGGAGGGTTAGGGTAGGAGAGCCAAAGAAGAGCAAGAGATACTGTAAGACGTGTCAAGAAAAGACTTTGGAAAGGCTCAGATTACAGGTAGGATGCAAGATGGATGCCGAATAAGCCATCAATAGGGGCGTGTCACTGAAAAAATTGTGTAAGTTGTATAGTGTCTCTTTAAAATTGAGAGCTCAGCCCATTTTTTTCTGACCCTGATGTGTAACCAATAATTATTTTTTGTGCAAACATCAAAGCTGTGATCAAAGATTTGGAAAAACTAACCGTGTAAGGAAAGGCTGATGATGTGTTATTGAAGGGGATACTGAGGAAGAGACAAACTCACTGCAATGTTTGTTTGTTACAGATATAACAGAAACTCAGCTCTAAAACTGTGTGAGCCACTAAAAGAGAGAGATGTGGCCTGAAGGCAGTAGAGGTCTCTGTTCAGTGTCTGAACAAAATGCCTAGTCTGACTGAGAGAGCAAGGCCATGAACCAAACATCAGCCCTTATAGCATCAAGCCCAGTCTCACAACAACCTTCCAACAGTGTGGGAAAAGGTTTTTTTCTTTTTACCATACCTGCATAAATATGTGTTTAGGCCAAACAGAAATATTCATTTCATCAAAATGCAAAACTCATGAAGCTTTTGTAATTTTCAGGACAAATCAAGACCCACTCGATAAATGCTGCCTCTGCCTTTGCTTTGTTAGCCTGTGTGTTAATATGGCAGTTGCAGTATACAAGTCAAAAACAGTCTATTTAATATTTATTATCATTTATTCCCAAATGGAGTTCCAAAGTGTTTTAGAGAGACAACGAAAACTAAAATCATTAAATTTAAGCAAAAAGAAAAATAAATGGATGCATTATATGTACATATTCTGTTATGTACATATTTAAATTTAACTTTGTAAATTTTAAAGGGGACCTATCATGCAAAATCCACTTTTTTAAGCCCTTAAATACCTGTATTTGTCTTTTTCGAGCGTTCAAGAGTGCAGAAAAATGCAAATTATTCACTTTCGGTGCCGCATATATATCTTATTATTCTTTTTGGGTCATATTTTTCAGTCTTATTAGTTTTCTCCATTCGCTATTAAGTTTTCTTGTCTATTACGTCGCTGTATTTGCTGCGGTTCCACTAAAAATGGTCATGTTATTTTTAAAAAAACATTTTTGTTGATCGTTAGTGTCTAAGAGGCTAAGGGGGTGGAGTCGAATCGAGAAAAAAATGCTCTGTAACCAAGCAGGGTGAAATGTCTGTTCAGATTTAAAGAGACAGCATCAAATAGAGTTGCTCTCATTGATTGTAAAGAAACACCTCAGAACAGGGGTTAAGAAGGGGTGTGTAGAGCTATACTAACAACGATTTCAGACCAAAGGATTGCAGTTTTACTTTATATAAACCATAAATTAATGATTTACCTGTGAAAAGGAAGGATTTAAAAGCATATGTCCACTTTAAATGAAAAATGCACATTTACTTTATATTATTACAAAAATAGTCTTGCATTAATCAATCCTGTCAGTACTGTCTATCTTGAATAGATCTTTTATTTTTGTAAGTGTATGGACCTTGAGTCTGAAATAAAGCATATCATATCATATATCAATCCGAGTCCTTCTTTTCCCCGTATTTAGCCATAAACATTTGCTGTCACAAACATACTGAGTGTGTTTGCCATGACAGGTGTCTGCTGGATTCAGTATTTCATGTTGCAAATCATTTTAAAAGATTATTTGATCACCACAAGATCCAGCAGCTTTATCTGTCCACAAAATACAGATTTGGCTTTTTATGATCCATATGAGCTGAGCCAAGTGTGGATGACACAGGGACAAGGAGACAAAGAGGACTCTGGTGTGGCCGATGGGCTGCTCGTGCTAGTTTGGATGGCAGCAGCAGGGCTTTACTTGATGCTGAACCAAGAGGACAAGAGAAGGCCCAGCCATGACACTCATCACATCTGAAGCCCCCATCTGTACTGGTGTCTCCCCACCAGTCAACTAGCAAACACGCTCGCACACACACCAACACACACACAGCTCTAATCTCTTCTGACAGTGCTCACATTCAGTTAGGCCCCACAGTGCTTGTGCATGTCACTGACCACAAACAAAACATACACTCGTCTACAGGAGACGCACAACAGGACACAGGGCGTGGATACCCGAGAAATACCACAAGACAGGGGTGTGGGGAGTGTGTGTTGTAGGGATGTGTGTGGCGTTTGTGTGCACGAGAAGCTTCCAGGGAAAGAGAACAGATGCCTGCGGGTCATGTCATATCTCTGACATTAGAGCAAAGTCAATGGCAGCCAAGCCAATGGAAACAAAGAGACTCAAGTTAGTAAGCAGTCAAGGTGGCTGCAGTGAGGTCACAGCATCATATCGTCTTTTATATCTGGTCTTATTCTCAGTATGTCGTCAAGTGTTTCACTTTCCCGTACAAAATAAAAGATTTCCCAGATATCTTAGTTTCTAAAAGCTGCCTTACAAATCAGTATCAGGAAGAATGTCCCTACAGATATAGGGATTTTTATTCATTTATTCATTTTCCCCCACAGGTTGGGTTTATTACCTCCAGCTCGCAGCTGTACTGGACAAGTTAAGAAGCACAAAGAATTTTGATCTTTGCATCCACTTGCAACCAAATGAAGAAGAACCTTCTACTCAGACCATACCGACACGATGCATAGAGGTGGACATAAAGACTAATTCTGTTCAGTTTGCAACCTCCATGGACATGACAGCAATGGCACATGACAGGTAAAACTGGGGACCATGACAGTGATGGTCACTTTGGGAAAAGAATGTCTTTTAGTCCTAAGCATGATCCATTTCTACGTCCAACCAAGTAGTTTTCATTTGTGATGTTATTGCCTCATAATAGCCAGAAATAAACAGTTATGATGTACACACTGATTCAGGTTCATTTCTAAGGGCTTACTGTATGCTCATCTTTAAATAAGCAAATGGACGGAGCTTTCTCTCTGTCCTCTGTATGCGTGCCATGTGTATTTCTCTTTATTTTCAAAGAGCATCTGGAGGTGGTACAGCTCATGTAAAACTAGCAAAAGGAACAAAGTGGAAAAAATGTCAATGTATTCAACAGCAGGACAAACCACCACCATCCACTGTACTGCCTCTTTTTACGTCTCTTTCTGAGAATTAACAGTATCGCGATCTCCAGCCACCAACGATGTGGCACACTGTATGTGGGCAGTGACGTTTGACAACTTTTGACACACTATTTATGTATGTAAACATGAGCATAAATAATCCTGAACTCCAACAGAGTAGTGTTGATTTTAAACATAAGCAAACAATTTTACAGCCTAACGGCAACCAGAAAATAAAAATTGCTTACGTTCTTACATGGCAACATATTAAATGGCGTCCATGAGGGTCATGGTTGTGCTCTTAAATTTAAATATTTTAGCTCCAACCATGATCATTTTCTAATTTTAAAGAGTACTTTTCAATACAGTATTTGAGCTTGATCTTATCTCTTCCCATGAGTAAAATGATCACACTTAATGCTCCATCCAAACTGACAGACTTTCCAATCTTTAAACAAGGAAATGTTTATCCGTGGTGTAATTCCCTGATGTCACTTCTAGGGGTGGTACTTTACATGTGACAGTAAGAGACATATTTGAGGGAATAAATAGATGACAGATTTCACTACTTCAGTTAGAGTAGTAAATCAGGTTAATTCTTGGTGGGATGTTTAAGAATCCCGGTGATATTTATTTTGTATCAAGGTGGCATCTGAATAAATCCAACTGACTTTGAAAAAGAGCTTGTTGGTGGGAGACATAACTGGCCATCAGTCAAAGATTGCTTTCATGAACAATATGCATTTAGATCCATGGAAAAGACATTAAGGAGACATTCATGCAGGCATTGGTCCACTTTAAATTCAACTCAGGTCCTTGTCCACAGATAATACAGTTTGTTTACAGTGTGAACACTCTTTGGTGCTGGTGCGAATCAAAGAAGCAAACTCTGTGGGTCTCTATTCACTTGCAAGTGACAGTGTGCAAACAGACTATCCAGTGAACCAGAGGCATACAGCACGACACATGCTTGTGAGCTCTATACAGGAAAGCTTTTTGTGAAAACCATGTTTTCACAAATGTATTATTCATTGTTTACTTGCAGTAAAAGACATTTTTTTCAGTCCTGACCAATCAATAAGCTGACAAAAAAGCAATAAAGCAAACAAAACTATATAAAGATGTGACGTTTCCTGATGATAACTTGCTCATCACATCAAGCCCTCTGGACTTAGGTGTGGTCAAACATCTCTGAAGATTGGACTGAAACACTACTACTACTACAGCTTTAAAGTTAAACATTCAGTTTTTCTTGTACATATTTACTTTTCTCTTATTTTCACACTATTGTAGCTCTGGCTGATCTGCACAGGCAACCTGCCAGAAATAAAATATATTTCTATTTAGCTTCTTGTTTGTTTGTTTTATTTTCCTAATTGTTTTAAATGTCCTAATTATAATTTGTTTTTACTTCTAAGTTATGATGTTTCTATTAGTATTCACATTATTTTCATATGATATATATGAGTTAAGTTGTTTAATTCATCCAAAGTGTAAAGCAATCTGAGTAAACCACTGTTTGAAATGTGCAACATCAATTAAAAAGCCACACTTAAAGTTTGTCATATCTGGCTCGAAAGATAAAAAATATGCATGTTGCATTAAGGTATGAAAGGTTAGAATGATCTAGTCATTGTTAAAGTTATTCCAAAGTAAAGGGGTAAAAAAGAAGAAAATAAAGTTCATCCTGTTCAGAAAAAATATTGACACACACTCCCCTGGGGTTGTTTCTCATAGTCTCATATTTTTAGATGCTGTCAAAAATTATTACTTTATATTTTTCTTTTGTGTTTTAGAAGAGCTTCCAGTGCAAGTCCCTGGAGTAAAAAGTCTGAATCCCACTGTGGCAGCTCTTTGGCTGATGGCTGCTTAGTGAATTGAAACATTGTTCAATGTTCCCATAAGAGTAAATGTTGCTTACACACTATTTTAAAGCAGCTGCAGTTTTAGTGAGTTTGACAGCAAGATGTGAGAGAAAAGTGAAGGAAATAAATGCCAAGAAGCTCCGATAGGTGTTGAAAAAAATTTACATGAATGACATGCATGTCTAGCTGCAAATCATCAGCTGCCTACAGAAACAATCATTCAAGTGGACAATCTTAGGGCACTTTCTTCATTAAAGTCTACTAATTTTATAGGTTAACTCCCTGTTGATGGGTTAACTGGAACCAGACCAGCAATACATCTCTCCACTAAATTAATTTATGAAACTATACAAAAAGCTGAAATTTAAAAACTTAAGGTCTGCATGCGAAACTCTCCCTGGTATAATGAACTTTTTTTTAAAAAACTCACCGGAATATGGCAGAAAGAGAAAACCGGCAAACACAAAACAATGAGCGTTTACTTTTTACAGAAATTCTAAATTAACTAATACATTAAAATAACTGTTTCGTATGTTATAAAGGGCTTGATCTCTTAGCTTTGTATGACATGTAAGTGTATCTGAGATTCTGTTCACAATTCGTTTGATTCTGTGGTTTGTTTTGTAACTTTAAACAGCATTTGTGGGAACTGCTGGGTTTCAGAATATCATAACATGAAATAAAGAAACATGAAGGGAGAAATAAAGAATCAGATGGGTGAATATCATAATTTCTGAGACAATAAGTGCAGCAAAACTGTGATAATTACACAGATATTCAAACCCATCTGGATCTTCAACAGCTTTCTGTGGCATGAAACAATCTCAAAAGGGATGCATTCCTCAGTTACAACCCACTTTTCCAAACAATTATTTCACAACTATAGTATTTCCCAATATGGCATCTTCTTAAAGGGGGCAGGTTTAGCCGGTCGATTAATAATGGTAATTTTCACAATGATCATAGATTAAACCTTTTCATTCAAGAGATTTGTCAAAATGACCTCTACATCCTATATTCCCAACAAATTTATATTTATTCCAACTGAACACATCCTGTTGATGTCCAAATTAGTTTGACATATTAATGTTAATTATTCTGTATGAAAATAAAAAACAAGAGAGTGCCTCAGTTCAGCGGGACATTATTTGGAATTACAATATTTTATTTCACAACTACTGCAAGAGCTGAAGTAGTGGGAGTATGGTGGGAGGTGAAGGACACGGAAATTTCTGCAGGCCTAATGGAAAGAAACTTCAGTGTTACCCACCGAAGCTAGTTTTATGTTATATATTTAAGTCTACGCTGACACACAGACACACACACATACACAAGATTGGACACTGACTGACAGCTCTGACCTGAATGTGCACATGGCTCCATACCCTCAAGCCACAAGCAAGCATGTGCGCGCACACAACCAACACACACGTATTCCAGCACGTATGCATATGGCCACTGACAAAACTGCTTACTGTCCCAAATATATAAGCACAAATTTATGTTTCACACTGTATGTACACCACATATTCATGCTTTAATGTGTGTTATGAAAATGTATTCTTCTGTCTTTGGCACGTCTTTATAGTCAAGCATGAACATCATGACTTCTGGATTGTCATGTAGTGATCACATATGCATAGTAATTTAATAACAGGGCTACATTTTCATTCAAAGAAATTTGACCATACTTGATTATATTTTATCATGAAAGATTCCAGCTGTTTCTGTTACCATTAAATGCAATAAAAGCTTTGATATCACATGAGGGCATGGCGTGGCAATTAAGCTTTCTGCAAAGCCCTGAATAGTGACATAAATTTGCATCAGTTTTCCTCTCAAAACCAGTCCAATCTCAAAGAAATATTTAAAATAAGCACGGCGCCTTCCTGCTGGGTGCTGCATTCGTAATGATATCATTTAATCTGATAAAAGATCCTAAATTTAGCATGGGATAAGCGAAAAAAAAACAAAAAAACAATAAAACTATGGAGTAATGCTTCAGTACAGAAATGTAGTTTCATGATCAGTTGAACATTTAATCTGTTATCTCCTCCAACATTTACATTAATCTCCAGGCTGCTTTTATAGGCTTGTGTATCAATTAAAACACAAGAATAAGGCTCCAGTCCAGTAATCCACTGGAACAGCAAATGGATCAAATAATGAAAGTAACATCTACACAGAGGGGTATATGTTGCACTGTCAAAAAGTTAATCTAATCCGATATGAGAATTAATTTATCCATTATAAGGAAATCACTTTCCAACTTATAGTAGGACAATTTAAAAAAATACTTCATGCAGACATATTTGGAGATGGTTTCACAATAACTCAAGCCTGATTTCTACACATGTGCCTCGTTCTTGACAAAGCACATTTCAGTGCTCTTGTCTTCTGTAATAATGTTGCATGTCAGTGCATATTTTGCAAGTGATGCAAAGGATGCACTGACACACATGATTATGGAAGATAACAGTTCACGCAGAAAAGCTCAAATATTTTATCTTCCGGCCATTTGTGGGGAGACCTCTGTAGAGGCAGAGTTACTGGAAATATTTCTACTGCAACATCACTTCACAAGCATTGCTACATAGTTAGTGACACCTAAGATATGACAATCCCTGCAGATAAACAGATTGTTTGTGGACACACATGTCTGCAGTCTAAATGTAGCCTTTTACATTACGTGCTAATAAATACTCACTTTACAGCTTAATGTAAAAATACCATGACACTCTGTAGGTTAAGTTTTAGTAAGGTGTTGCAATTTTCCTGTAAGAGGATGCTACAGTTTTCACAAAATACTATTCAAACAAAAGTAAATTATTCATTTTTACTTGCACATTAATGCACTTTTTTTTTTTGCTCTATCGGGGTGTGTGTGTGTGTGTGTGTGTATAAAAGTACAATGTCCATGTTTGTGGTAATTATGGGAAGATGCTACCCAGTGCAACAGCGTGGCTCTTTGATGTTTTAATTGTTTTTGGACAACAATAGAATTATGCCACAGGGTTTAATCTCTTACTGGCTTTGGAAACAGACATTTTAGAGGAGGTTCAATTCTCAGTTGGATATGGACTTTTCATGGGATTTGTTTAAAGTAAGAACATCAACAGACCTTTCCTTTACTCATATTCATACATAGTATATGGTTGTACTAAGTCGGGCTTGAAGGTTGCTGTTCAGCTGGAGCATTGTTCTCTCTCAGATCTTCCTCATAATGAGCCACAGGCGAGTCAGAGTGAGAGTTAACAAGAGGAATACCAGCCACTTCCAGCACTGAGCTTCAACTTGCCCGCTGGAGCCAACAGTGGGCGAATTTTCATCCCTGCTCTCGTAATCGTGTTGACTTCATCTGAGGGGTTGTTCTTATGACCAGCAGGGCCTCGGGGGAACTTCAGTACACTGGCTTGTTTGGATCATGTGAGCTGAAATGAGGAGGAAGTATATATACAGTATATAATTCATATGTGTGTTATGTCCAGTGGGGGATACATTTGTTTTGTCCCGTTAGACTTTAAAACATCTGCATTAAGCTCATAAACAAACTTGCTTCATATTCTTCCTTTAATTAGCATTTCTTATTACCATATAGTGTAATGTATGTTTAGAGGATTTGAAGGGGAGCAGATGCAAACACTTACTCCGTGTATCCTAGTTTTTTCGGCAAAAGCTGAGAAAATTACTGCCTCATTATCCTGAGATCACTTTTTAATTTGAATGAATTGACTTAGGCATAAAAATATTACTCTCTATGTTGTGACTGTGTCATGCAAAGTAGCGATAAAGTGTAATAAAGCAGACGTGCCCTATTTCTAACTTTTTAAAAACAGTGCAGTGTAGCATTGCAGGCGCACACACAAACACACACACACACACTCTGATAGCAAAGGAGGAGCAGAGAGTACCAAAGCAGAAAGCGAGAGGAGTGCTCACCATCTTCTCCGTTAAGCCTGGCTGACTAATTCTTGCTGCTAATTTGCGTTTGGTTAATTAACTAATTACTGAAGATGTCTGAGGGCGAGGCTGTCTGTCAGCCTGTATCAGTAATTATTTTCATCGTTTTAATTAGACTCACACTCTCCTAGACTCAATTTCTCCATTCCTACAGAACACACACACACATACACCCACACCCACTGAAGCATCCCACACATTGCAAACAGTCTGCTTCTGCAACTTTTGTTAACTTCTGTATCTGGGTGGATGATGAGATAAAGGTTAAAGAAAACCTGCAATAACATCTTTGCATGATACTTCAGAGCAGAATAGAGAATAAGTTACTGATGAGAGTTCGGTAGGGTAGATCAGTGCAGGAGCAACTAATTGCAGTGGTTATTTCAGTTACACCACTGCCTCCTTCTACAGTAAGTTCCCTTTCTTGTGTATGAAGACCTTATGTAATAGAATCAAAACAACTGAACTGTTAATATGGAGCTGGCTTTTTATCAAGGTTGTAAATAGAAAAAAACAAACCTGAAAGCTCCAACATGCAGCACTTAGACTGACCTGTTATTTGAACAATAATTAATAAAGCATTTTACATTCAGACGCACACTCAGCAAATTTACATTTCATGGACTGCATTTGTCTGACCAAAACAAATTTTTAAGATGTGTGTCGATATGCTAATCCAAGCAAGGAATCAAAGCTCTTAAAATCAGACTAACACACCCAAATAATCTAATTTGTGGTTTTGTAACTCCTACACACTTTCACTCAGTTAAACTCAAATGTTCCTTGGAATAGCTCACACGTGGCAAAGTTACATACTTTTTACTCACAGTACAGGTAGGATGCAACATGGATGACAGATTAGCCATCAATAGGGAATGCATCACGGTAAAAACGCTCTGTAGTTTAAACTGTTACATTTTTTAAGTATTTTTAGGTCAGCTAGCACACACAATGACTAAATTACACTTGATGTCACAATCTTATGTGCCTGCCAGTCAGTCAGATTGTATTTACATCCATCTGCCGTTCTGTGTCTCTGGTGGTAATTGCCTCGAGTATTTCCCAGAAAAATGTTTGTTTTGGTTTTTTCAGAACACAAGAATGTCAAAAGTGATGTTGACCATTTTGCATAGCTGTCAACACTTAATCGTTTTATCCTTTTTCATATGATGGAAATAAAAAAAACTGTCATAATTAGTACATGAATTCTTGAATCGTGTCCAAAAATGTGTTCAGTGTGGTCACAGTGACCTCTCAGCTCTGTCTCAGCCAGATGTAATGAAACCCCCCTAAGGCTTTCCACATATCTCACATACAAATGAATGAGATGGACCTGAGGATAGAGTGACACTGACAACCTTTAACCTTTGGGCACTGAAATGTAATCACTTCATCTATGAGTGCAAGTTGAAGTTTATGCTAAATCAGAAGAAATTCCCTCAAGGAAATCCTGAGATATTGTGGTCACTGGAATGTTTTGCACCATGATCACAAGAAACCGTGTTAAATTCAGACATGGCTTTTACTACATTTTCTATGCCTTTTGTTTTCATTTTTACACTTTTCATGCATCTGTTAAAGCTGTTAACATGGCATGCAAAATGGCGATTGTAAAGGGTGTCATCGCTCCAAAGGGCATGGCATGCCGTCATTCACAAATTAAAGACACATAGTAATATGCAACATGAATCAAATGGTTTATCATATGGTGCATGGGTACATGCATGGTGCATGGCCAACTGGACAATATAAGGGCTCTTGTGTGATCTAATCTGCCACATAAACTGCATAACTTCTCTGATGCTTTTCTGTTTTCCTTCAATTGAGAGCAATATTTGTTGTAATTGTTACAAAAAACTACATGCAAACTGTTTCTTGCATTTGGTTGGGCTGCTATCATGTCAGATTATTTCATTTTATGCTATTCAACTATACCCCTGGCAAATACCTTCACTGCATTTAACCCATACTAGTTATCGTAGAGGCAGTCTGGTTCAGGGTTAAGGGCTTTGCTCAAGGGCCCTAAGTGCTCACCCTTTGTTGCCACTTCGGGAACTTGAAACTGGGTCCTCCTCTGATGTCACCAATAGTCCACCACGCCCCACAAACTACATGAATTAGGCCTTTTTGTGGAAGACAGATTTTAAACTGAACAAACCAAACATCTTTTCATGTCAAACGTCGAGCTGCCCACTGTAAGAACTCTTCATTCTAAATAACCTGAAAAACATGAGTAAATAAATCATGATTGGTTTGAAAAGGGAGATCATTCCTCACAACACATCTTACAGTAATGACAGGGTTCTAAAAATCCTCAAAATGAATATCTTGACTGCTCATTATTTTCTGTAAACCTTTAAAATTGCTTCCTGCTCTGGTGTTGAAATCCTTGTTTGTTGGATTTTGTTGTTGTTGAGATGCTTCATGCTCAGAATAAAATGCCTCATCAGCTTTCTGCTGGGTCAAACCCTGGAAGAGAGAGAGTTGTAAATAGTGAGCAGATCTGTGGAAGAGCAGCCGCACAGCAGATTTCAGCCCAACAAGCCAACTTTAGTAAACAGGCAGAACTAATGAGGACACTGAATACGCACACACACAGACAGGCAGACATGCACACCCACATACACACATACACAACTCTGTGTCTGAGCATTTGGAGGCCCCGGGGCCCCGGGGCCAGAGCAGCCCAGATACCTGATGGGAGCAGGGACATCAAAGCTGCAGGATTAGAGAGAGGAGAGGGGAGAGAGTGCCGCAGGGAGGAAATGCTAACTTATTATCCGCTTCCCAGCTAATCCTGTTATCTACAGAATATAGCTGTGTTTAACCCCCCTACATACCTCCCTCCAACAACACACACATACGGTGTACACTCACAAAATTCAGCATTCAGGGGTTCAACAGTCTCCCAGAGCGCCCCCGTTTCCACACTGGACCCCCCCAAAAAACCATCTGTGTCTGCATCTTAGTTTAAAATAGTGCAGATGCAGCTGAGCCCTCAGTTTACCAAAACTAGTTACTTCATCTTGATCCTTCTCTGACCATCTAGTTAGGTTAATAACTTGCTTTCACACAGGTATCAAGCCCCATGTGAGTTTTTGCAGGCTTTCAGGTGATGTAACAAGCCCACCGGCAAACATATTGAAGGTCCATAGATCGGGGTCGCCTCTGGCTGAGTGAGGCTCCAAAGCTGAATATGATTTAGTTCCCCCTGAATCCATTTTCATTCACGTGCCCACATTCACAAACAACATTCAATATGGAACAGTGCTTTTAACTATATAAGTAGCAAAACGCTTATGTTTTTACTGAACTGATGTTGAATTTAGGTCAAATAATCTTTAAACAAAAGTTATTCAAACCTTGCTAAAACTAAATCTGGCTTTACTTTTCCAACACTAATTCGAAAAGAGGAAATGGAAGCAAATTAATCTGATAATAGATCAACTTCATCATGATTTTAACTTTAATTCCTTTGATGCATTTGAAAGGACATGAAAAAGCTTCACTATCCGGGTGAATGATGACAGTAATATACTTACTCTATACACTGCATGCATGGCTGACTTGGCCTGTGAACTTGGACCAGCTGTATGTGTAAATAAAGATGAGAATGTCGACATCAAAGCAGCTGTTTTTTTTTGTGAAACTGTAATAATCAAAACTGTCAATTTTAATCTAAAGTTGTTCCCCACCCCCAAACCTCACCCTGGCCTGGTAATGAGGATAAACACACCGTGCATTTCTAAGTCTAATCCTGCACTCGTTATCCATCCCAGTTATTCACAGTTCATCACATGTGACTTTCTACCACACAGTCATCATTACTGATGGAGTCTGACTTTTTTGTTTTAACAGGGTATAAAATAAAGTTGTTAAAAAGAAATATTTAATAGGTTTCATACATTACTTGTGACACTTAAATTGGTGCAATTCATTTACCTAAAGACTGGTTTTAGATTACATTAGGTGTATGCTAACAGTCTGTAATTATTAAGCTGAATTTCAAGTTAGCCAGAAG
>JBBDHI010000024.1:18331450-18342876 GCA_037177115.1 Craterocephalus stercusmuscarum
GACCTTTGTATTTTATTTGGGCAGAATATCTTTACAAATTAAAACCTATGTCTATAGGGAGTACACCAAAAACAAATATTACAAGAAAATTCTAGGAAGGAAATCCACAAAATTTAAGTTTGATTATTCCAAATTTCAGCAAGCAGATTTTTCCAATTTAAAATATTCATTATGATACGAAACTCTTTTTTTCATGGTGTATCTATATTTGTTTCGACATAATCACCGGGATCATCTCCATACATGAAAAAATTGTGCAGACATCTCACAACAAAATCACATTGGCCTGAGATTGCCCTGAACATTTATCTTTCTTGTTGCTTTAATAAAACATATCAGTAAGCATGTGCTGTGGCAGACTGTGGCACATTTACCCACCAGTTTTACTTTCTTTCAAGCAAGCTATTGTTTTGGTTTTACTGCAAATTTACCACACAATACTTTTAAAAAGTAGGCAACAACAGCTGTGAGTGAGTTTTCAAGATTTTAAAAACATCTCCAGAGGTTTAAGTCCTGTGAAATGAACTACAAAGGACAAACACTACCACAAAATCATGAGAGGACATCAGACCCTTCAGATTGTCCTTGCTTAATCTCCGATGTGGAAAACAAATAAATTTGAGATCTAACATGCTAAGAAACAAGCAGGAGCCCTACCTGTAATCAGGAAGGTTTCTTTTAGAAAATAAATTAACAGGGAGTGAATGCAATAGGAAACACAACTGAATGACAAAACCATTTCAAAGTTACCTTAAAGCAAAAGCTACTAGTTTCAAACCACACATTGCAAAGCAGTGACTTGAAGACACTAATGGTCAGGATGGGACGCAATCAAGTCTTCTACTTGGCTGTCACATGTGTTGCCTCCAGGCAGGTTGTCCTCCAAACAGAAATAATAGTGCCTAAAATTTTACATGGCTATGCAAAAAGCTCTCTAGAGCCAGTGTTTGGTGTGTCAGTTCAACAGAATTGAAATGATTATTCATAGGTAATGGTAAACTATTTTCGTTTCTCTGATTATTCACTGCTTCCAGCATAATTACGGACATCATGTCCATGTCTTGTTTCTGCCAAGAGATTTCTCTAAACTCTCATTCAACCCCCCATGAATATTCAAGAGTTTTTACATGGTATATCAAGCAGTATTTATCATTCAAACAACAGCATGTGCCCCATCAATGATAAAAAGGTACCATTTGTAAGAATGCTTGATTGAATATAAAGTTGACTGAGAATGGTCCAGTCTAATGAGGCTTTTGAGGCCTGTTGTTGCAGCAACCTGGGTTCTTCTGCAGGCTTGCACTCATTTTTCTGCTTCGCAGGAAACATGTAAATACACAGAAACTGAATTCCATTAAGCAAGTTGTTTCATAGTGATTTTAATCCCTGGTCTGAAGGGTGCTAATGAACAAGTTTAAGGAGTAGAAGCATCTGCAGCAGCATCTGGAAAAATACCTTGTCTTAAGTTTCCGTAGAGGCTGGTCACCACCTCAAAAAATGTCAAACAAGCCACCAAAAGAACCTAGGAAGAGTAACCTTGGTTAACCCTGAAGCAGATGTGGCAGGATGCCAGAGGACCCGGGCGGGGATCGATCCCACAACCTCCCCGGGTGCAAGCCATGCACGCTGACCAGTCAGCCAAAGGGATATCCCTGTGGCCAAGTAGCCAGGGCGCATGATCAGTCAGAGGCAAACGGTGACAGGACCCACACACTCTCACACAGAGGCTAATGCTAGCATTGGAGGGGCTAGCATAAGCCACCGTGCCATAGAAAGCCTTTTTGTGAGAAAAAATGGACAGCTATTGCATCCTTTTGCACAACTTCAAGCACATAAGGCCAAAAAATTAATCTTTGATTTACCTCATAATGCAACAAAGTGTTTGATAAGGTTTATTATAGCAAAATACAGCAGTATCGGCTGAAATGTAGCTACATCAAAGTTGCACCAAACTCAGGTAGGATCTAATTTAATATTACCTTTCCATTATATTTTTTCTTTTCAGAGGCCATTTGGTCATGTTTAAGAGAAAATAGACCATTCTAGAAAACATTTACATCTGAATGCTTTTGTCCAGTCTCTGGTGAAGTCAGATGAAAGTCGCAGTTTTCATGCAAAATACAGTCAGTAATGGCCTGAAATTAGGAGTCATAGATACAGCATTCTGACAAATTCAAAACTGAAGGATGTCTTGCTTCAAGACCTTAGTTTTCAAAATTTCAGACCACAACTAGGTTGAGGGTTAATTAATACAGAGTAAAACAAAACTTTTCCCCCCGATATTGGTTGTTTGCGACTCAGGGTAAACTAAAAACTTTTAAATCCATCTTTTTATTATTTTCATGTATTTTTCCCTTTAATTAGACCATAACTTCATGAAAATTAAAGTGCTATTGAGAGAAGAAAAGAAAAATCATTTAAACAAATCCATAATTCATCGTTTTAACTGGGTTCCTGAGACTTATTGATGCCTAGGACTGACTTGTTTCAACATTGGAGTCAATTTGCAGAACAGCTTCTTGAGTATTGCAGCTTAGAAGTGGCTCTCTCCCTCATCAGAATGTCTGCATGTCACTGTCAGCTTTCTGGACCTCACAAGTGGAATGAAAAACAGAGCTTTTTGATAATTTTTAAAAGCATGCATATCTGCCTGTGCACCAACACACACACATACACAGACACAACCCTGGGCCATGTGGCCATATCAACACATCTGAGTGTAATCCAGTTAACAGAGTATCCCAAATGACTAAATTAATCAGAGAAATACTATCTAGCTCATCTTTCTGTACTGCTTTGATGTGTGCACAAGAAACACACACACACAAAGCACACACACATATTCTCGTTTACACACTTGGATGCACATAGAGAGGAAGAATTAGTGTGGAACATTGGTCTAAGTGAGAAATTACTTTACCTGCTCTGATAATAAGGCCTGAAACCCATGGAGGGGCCTGTGAGATACTATCATTATACAGACATCCCCAAGGGCAGGGGAAAACACACACACACACACACACATCTGTTGTCTGCATAGGAATGAGAAAGATCAAAAAGATGCATTGATTCTAAACTGCAGATAGTGGATACAATAGCAAGAAAAAACAACCATAACAGTGTTTCAGTTTCATCTATAAAAGTATGAGTGTTCACTGGTGACATTTTTCCTAATTGCTGTTGATTTCACTTTGTTGAACAATACATGATATTGTTCTGCCAGAGCTCTGACTTCCCACCCTCTTTCTTTCAAGATGGTACAGCTGCCAACAGCTGAACAAAGGTGTCTCCATTCTGCTGTGTAGTTTTTAGATGCCGCAAAGCTGAAATATGCTACACATTTTGTTTTAGGCAATTTGGCATTCCACCGCAAACACTGTTAAATCAGCTGCACTTATGGAGATCCTTTGAACCTTACTGCATTTCCATAGCAATTTACAACATTTTCGACCAGCATGTTCTCACAGCGGTGAACCAGCAGTCCTGCTCTGCCATCAGGAGCAGCTCATGGGTTCAGTGTCTTTCACCCCTTGGCCCAGGATAAAACTCCCACCCAGATATCAATGTAAAACACTTTCAAAAACCTGAGCCAAAGCCACCACTGCAAAAAAAATTCAGAAAAATGGAGAGAATATGCATCATACAAGGATTAAATGTCTACAATAATACTGCTATAATAATTCTGTTGGCTTAAAAATTTACTTTTGTTCAACTGGTCCTCCAGTAAAAGGACTAAACAAGCAGTGATGCTTGTAAATGTAACACAAAGGCATGTCTTTAAAACAAACACCTTTACATGTGGCAGGAGGGACCCATTTATGATTCATGAGTATTTGCATTACTATTGGGCACGCTACTTTAAAAAAAGTAATCGCTTATAGTTACTAGTTACTTCTCCCTAAAAGTAACTGTGTTAGTAACGGAGTTACAGCATCATAAAAATAACCAATTACTCAGAAAAGTAATTATTCCGTTAAGTTCAGATATGTGGCCTTTAACCTGAATAAAGGGTAACATCTGATTAATTAATAAAAATTGAATTTTGTAGAATAAATTGAGAAAAGTCTTTAGGAGCCTAATCTCAGGCTGATGGGTCTTGGGACATTGTCTCTCCCTGTTCACCTCTGTGTGTGCATGCTGTGTACATGTGTGTTTTTGTGTGTTCAGCTGTGGAAACTGACTTACTCACATCTCCCCGGACATTTTACTTTTCCACCAATCATCATCACCAGTGGGAAAAACAGGCTATGCATTAAAAATGGCTTAAATGAGCAGGATCATGCAACACTGGTGCGTTTCCTGCAGACAACTTCTGGCTCCAACATGAGATGCTGCTTTATTCTCAGCCAGGACCTGCTCACAACAGAACACAGCTTTTTTCTACTCCAGTTTATTCTTCGGTTTTACACGTATCCCTCCGCCTCCTAACCAGCAGCACCACAACCCCAACAAGCGTTAAAGTTCAGTTCGCCCAAAACAAAAATATAAAAGTAAGGTGATATCAGTAAACGCCAGTAACTGTAACGGTGTTGTGATGATGGGCAGAGTAATTAGATTACCAGTTACTGAAAAAAGTAGCGCCGTTAGTTAACAGCATTTATTCTAACGCCATTATTCCCATCACTTATTTTCATCCATATGAAACAAAGTGTCATATGTGCTACTTTTAACGTGCCGTTCAGTCCTTCCTTTAAAAAAAGAACAGATTACTGACACCTCACCATGAGACATGGAACACATTCAACCACAATATAACTACAGGAACGTATTTTTCCTCTCTTCTGATCTGTTTTTTCAACACTTCAACATCCAATGTACAGTAATGTGGGAAAACTGGATTTCAGTACTTTTTTTCTGTCTTGGGGCAACCAGGTCCCTCACCAGCAACTGGATATCAACACACTGGCCAGTTTGGACACACACCATGGCTGATTGAGCAAAGAATGTGACAGAGCAAGAAATAAGAAGAGAGTCATAATCGGACTGACTTTTACTGGCTGGATAGAGTTCAAGCCACAGGATGCAAGATGGATGCTGAATTACCAAAAGTTTGTAGTTTTTAAAACATCTAATGCTTATGCAGACAACCTCTATGAGGCTCATGAGAAAGATTTTTGTTATTTTGTTGACTAAATCCACTTATAAAACATGAAGGGAAGTTAAAAAAATTCAATGAATAAATGCAATTCATAACACATCTATGCTTCACTCTGCTAGTAGGTTGACAGAATATCCGAAACATTTAAAATAATCAGGAAGTCTCCTTCTCTCAAGTATTTTTGGCTGCTCTGAAGTTTCATTATAATTTTTGGATGAAAATTATGTGAACCAAAAACATGATACAAATAGTATTTTTGTACTGATTGATTTATGATGCGGGAAATAATGTGGGAACAGAGTTTGTGAAATGTGATGTTGCTTTGAAAAGTTAGTGTTGTACATTGCATATAATATGTCATTGATACGTCCCAAGAAAAGGAAAAAAAAACAGGATTTTTGCATATTTTGAATGAAATCATGGGTGGTCCTTAAACCAATAAAGATGATAATAACAAGAACAAGAATAATGTTTCTGCCATTTTGTTCCAGGGAACCTCAGGTTCACATTACCAGAAAGTTGTTCCAGATGGATTTTTCCACTTGGTCCACTGATCGCTCAGCTGACCAACAACATGACAGCTGCTGCATTAGCATGTGATCCAACATCTCTGAAGCATTTGGCTTTTTCTGCATTGATTAAAAAGAAGCATGTTAGCAGAACCAGGTGGCTTTGAGCTAAACCAACACTCATGAGTAGAAACCTCCATTAAAATAATGAAAGCAATAAAAGCAACAACAACAACAACAATAATAAAACCTTTGGAAAACATTTCATAAACCATCAGCAGCCAATTAGAGGAGCCAGCACAGGCTGTGCTGTTTCTGTGTGTGCGTGTATTTGTGTGTGTGTGTTGGGTATTAGAGCGTTACAGCGCCCAGCCCGGCTGTGCCCTGCAGGCCCGACCTTCTAATCATTATCTGTCTGTCTTATTACGCTCCAAACCGGGCCACTCTTAAATAAAATATGCAAAGGTTTCTTAAATGATGACCCGAGGCTGCGCGCGCCGCCGCTGCTCTACATGCTGTTAATCTGAGAAATGCAAATTCCCTTCATCTCGCACTCGCCTTTATTAACTTTTTTGAATTTAAAATTCCACGAACAATGAGTTCTGTCAGCTTCTGAAATGATATTTTCTCTCCTCTTTTTATGTGCGCACGGAAGCGAGTTTAGAGCATGAAATTACCAGGGGAAATATGAGCGGTTTCATCTCTCCCGCACAATTTAATTGGCTGCTTTGCAATTATTAGTTTTTGCAGCTAAAGTTTTTTTTTTTCTTTAGACTTTACTGTTACTGTTTCCTTAAAGTGGCAGCTCACAACACTGTTTTATTTTCCATGTGTTCCTGTGCAATCCCACCACTAACCATGAGCTAGCTACTCTGATTGGATGGCTGATTCCATGTGATTTGCCAACGATTTGATGTTCAGATTTTAAATTTACTGATGCTGAAGGCAGATCAGAGCTGTCGAAAGTCATATTTGAAAAACCAGTGCAAGAAGTCAAATTTAGAGAAGATTGACTGATTCAATTGATCATATCTGGCATTTTAGTATATGAAAAAAATTCAAACTCACATATTTGGGATTTTTTAACCACCAGATTTCACATGCAAGAGAATCTAATTCAGATTTTTCCCCCACTTTTGATCACTGCTGTGTTCACATTTTTAGTTTTCTACAAACTCTAATCTGTCATACCTCTATCCCTCTGTCATTCACTGTTCCTCCTTCATCTTCGGTCCGTTTCTCTCTCTCTGAGGATCAAACACAGCCACAGACGAGCGTGAACTTCTCTGTTCACTTCTGACTGTCAAAGCCATGAGTTGATATGTTCATCACTACTTTCAAATTAAAAAATAGACTTTCCTATCAGAACTGTGTAGGTTTCCGCCTGTTTATTAAAGCTATATCTAATTTAAAAGCTTTGCTACTCACAAACTTTGTTTGCCATTTGTGAACTGTGTTTGAGGTAAAAAACTGGTGTGTGGTGTCTGAGAGAAAAGTTTATTGTTAATGGTTTTAATTTACTAGAAGTAGTAGCTGCCCTATAACTACAAATAAACTTCAAGGAAGAGTTAAAAACTGCAGTGGACATCCAAAGAATATTTCAGAGAGCTCTCTTTTCAGGAATGACTTTTTTCCTGGGAAAATATTTGATATTTGAGGGAGGATGCCTGTCAGTTTTTACAAGTTTGCTTTTTGAGCAACTGGAAACAGCTGAAATCATTTTAATCTCTACCAGATAAGCAAAGTTGTTCCCAGTCCTCCCTGATGCAGATCAAGTCTTCTTTGAAAAGTATAAAACCACTTCAAGCAATATGAATAACTTATGCACATTGATGTTTTTTTTACCCTTTCCCTTCACTTTTTTTAAGATACAAATAAATAACATTACTTGAAACCCACTGAGTTACAAAGCTCCAGAAGAAAAGCTGAAGTGAATAAACATGAAACAAAATAGTCTCCCTGAGACTCCTACCATGGCGTGTGGGTCTCAGAAACCCGCTCACTGACTGGTTGGTGCTCATGCAGGTGAGATATTCACTCAGCCCTGTTTCCAGGGATGGCATTTTGAAATATTTCTGGAAATCAAGAATATATCTCAATGCTTTTCAATGGTTGAGAAAAGTCTTGAGACTGCAGTATCCACAAGCAGAGCCCTAAATTAACACTCACTAAACCACCAAATGCTGGTTAAATTTCAATTTGGCAGGTATGAATGTGACATATGATACCAATGATGCAGATATACATAATTGACATAAACAAGAAGACCCGTCAGGGAAAGCCTAATCTTTAGTTTGATGGGCACACCATGCGACCAATCACATGGAAGGAAGACAAGGATGAATAATATTGTGTAAAAGAAGGATAGGGGGGGCACATACTCCAAAGACAGTGTAATAGTACAGGCCAGGTTCACAGAGCAACAAGGAGAGACGTGGAGATGGATTTAGATGCAAACATGTCAGAAAAGTCAATGAGTGAAAACTAAAAAGTAAACATAATCTGGCTGCTACAAAGTATCAATGTTCAGACTTAAGCCTTTACATAATTTGATTGCTGCGGAATAATAATAACAATAATAATAATAATAATAATAATAATGTTACATCTCTAAATAATGAAACTGTTTTTAGTTTGCGCTCAAAATAGCCTTTTGGGTTTTTACATCCTTTATTATCCTCTTACCCCCTTCTCTTCCTCTTTGGTAGCAGAGAGTAATGAGTGAGCCGTGTGTGGTAACATAGTTGCTTTAGAGAAATAATGACTCTGAACTAATGTTGATTAGGAAGACAGAAGACGCCAACATAACGAGGGCTCACACTTCATTCCCCTTAATCACTCTCTTTATTTACCTCTTTTCCAGAGTGCTATCTGAGCTTTAAGGAAACCAGGAAACATGAAAACCAAGGATGCTTAAATACAAACAGGAAAGCTCAAGATTAAGTTTGGGTTTAGTTTGGGGGGGTCTGAGGTTCATTTTAACAGTATTGTTGCTTCTTAGAAATACTCTTTTAATAAAACATACGTAAAGCAGTATTACAGAGAAGAGAGAGTATACTCCTTTTATGTGGCGGTTTACTCCATAATGCATCCATACCTCAAGTACAGTACTAACAGCAATCATTTTCTAACCATAAAACTGTGCTTTTGGCTCATTTTGATGAAATGCCAACATAAATCATGTACATTACTACCGCCGTCACTTCCCTGGAGCTTCTTTGGACTGAGAACCTGGACTTCACAACTTTGTGTTCCAGCCCAGAATATCACATGACAGCTCTGATGTCCTGTACTAAACTGCCAGCAACTGGATGTCAACACACTGGCCATTTTGGATGCACCCATACTGGACTGACTGACTAGGAGAAGAAGCAGGATGCCATACAGTACTTTACCACAGTGGTTCCCAAACTGTTGGTCGAGACACACATGTGGGTCGCAAGATCATCGCAAGGGGTTGCAAGATAATTGTGACAAATATATAACCTATTTATCAAATAAATGTTGAATTGTTTGGGGAATTTTTCATCATGGAAAGGAAGGCGCACCAACACCAATATATGTCATCTTGCGGGTTGTGGCTCAAAAAGTTTTGGGTACCAGTGCTATATCGTATCCTATTCTATCCTATCCTATCATTAAGCAGCCGCTGTTATCCAAAGCAAATTACAACTGAGTGCAATAGTGATGCCAAGAGTGTCTTGCCCTAAGCCACAGCAACAACTGACTGATGTAGGAGGGTAGGAGGGGTAGGAGAGGGATACAAACTGCCAACCTTTGAGTCATTGGACAGCCTGCTCTACCCCCTGAGCTGTCTATTCTGAGCTTTTTTGCAGAATCTCAAGTTTTCACACCTGGTTGTTACCAGCAGAGTTGCAACTGTGTGTGCTGTAATTGCTCCACTTTCACTCCCACAATGGTAGCATTTCCCATTTCTCATCAATTCCTTCTTTCAGTCCCTGATGAAGAGCAACTACTGTACTTCAAAGTGCATTTCCAACCCGCCCCCTTCTGCTCTACCATCCATTTTGCTTTGCTGTCAGTGTTCAGGAAAAAAACATGCCTAAGATGCTAATTCAGCACAGCAACACAAAGTGGTGCTCACCGCTTTGTTTTAAAGTTTGCGAATGAAACTACAAAACCATCACAGCATATCACATATGACTGTCAAATTCTTTGAAGTATCTGGAGATGAGCGCCGGTATTATAACTTTTTATTGCCAGCAAACAAACAAATGAATGGGTTGTGCTGTTGAAGCTTTGTCAATGATGGATTGTTGTGATGCTGAAGAGCGGGGTACTTGTTTAGCCCATCTTATTACTAAGAGATATGCAATGCATTGTGGGTGATGGAGTAGTAGCGTAGGGGTGTACAGTGACACCTGCATGGAAGAGAAGACAAACACAGATTTATCTGCTCTGCGATATTGTTGGTATTGAATAATTCAGTGATTTTATCG
Source organism: Craterocephalus stercusmuscarum (assembly GCA_037177115.1). Lineage (NCBI taxonomy): Eukaryota > Metazoa > Chordata > Actinopteri > Atheriniformes > Atherinidae > Craterocephalus > Craterocephalus stercusmuscarum. The sequence goes on from JBBDHI010000024.1 coordinate 18,341,518, forward strand.
GCTTCAACCACAACAAATGACTTAATTATGTTAATCTGTGCCCGAAATTCACTGAGTCGTGTGCGTGTGTGAACGTGCATGTGTGTGTGTGTCAGCAGGATTGACAGGAGCCTACAGGCCTTCAGCACTGAAACGCTGATCTAGAATTTCACATCCTTATCCTGAAAGCCTTAGGAAATGCACACACACGCACACAAGCATGCTTAAACTTGCTCTCACACACACACATGCACATTGCTCAAAGAGCCACCGGGCAGTTAGCACTACCCCACCTAGAGTCTTTTGATTTGCATACCAAGTCAGACAGAATTCATATCAGTGCGCAGCAAGTGTGACACACAGAAGCAAAAAAAGAAAAAACACACACACAGACTGTGTGCAAAGTGAACACAAAGCAGTTGTGAGTGCATCGCTGGCTCCACAGCGAGGTTATAATTCAGCATGATGGACTGCGTGTCTGTGCCGTTCATGACCGAGGGGCAGCACATGCAGCATAGATACACACACACACACACACACACACACCTGTGGTCTTGACGCTGTGACAACATGAGAAACACCTGTCTGCTTCACACTGACAAAGGAAAATGAATTGTACATTTCTGGATTGTTTTTAAAAGCCTTCCTTATTTCTTAGATGGTGGAGCAGACAAACCTAAACATCCTCTTACATTTGTGAAAGTAAATGCATGTTCATTGTAAAAATGTCAATCTGACTCATTTGTGATGACATCATGACATTAATTATACACATTCCTGAGGCCGCCTTTCACAACCTTCGCTTCGACCACCCAGCATCACATGGCAGGTGTGTTTTGCTTGATGCAACCACATCACACACCAACAACACACTGGCCATTTTAGACACACGCCACTGCTGATTCAGCAAAGAAACCAAGGAGGACATTATCAAAGGAAGAGAGGGATAGTAAGATAAGATAAGATAAGAATGATCATTGGACTGACTTCTCACTGGAGAGAACAAGTCTATAAATTGAGACGTGAGTCTGACATCAACTCGCGATTCTTTTCTATTCCAATTCTTGGGGCAGCGATTTGATTCTGTATCGATTGTTGATTCGATCTTGATTCAACAAAAAAACTATTTTAGTCACAAAAAGGTGCAAATTTTAAGATTAACTACCTTCCTCTACAAGCTAGGAGGAGGTTTTCAAGGATAATATAGAGATTAACTAATTAAAAATACACAAATGCAATATTTTGATAAAGAGGTGACATTTATCTTTGCTTATCCTCCAAACTTCAAAAGTAGTCTGTCAGAGTTTTAAAGTTTTGAAAGATCAAAACTTGGAGATTTTGGATTGATTCAGTCTTCAATAAAAATCTAAATTCAGATGT
>JBBDHI010000024.1:18344305-18356565 GCA_037177115.1 Craterocephalus stercusmuscarum
TCTAATGACTCCTTATTAAAGTTTTAATTTCTTTTTAATATTACTATCATTGCTGTAACAAATAAATCGTAAAGAATACATACAATTCAAAAAGATTTAACATATACCAAATATCTTTGATAAAGATGTCTTACTTTAATAAGGAGTCATTAAGGGATTAATGTTTAATCTACAAATAAATTCAGCATCTGGGATGAAAAAACAAACTCTGCCTGATTACATTGTTTTCCTGATAAACATCCACAATACACTTTCAGTACACCATGCATTCATGGTTCAACAGCACTAAAATAACTATATTTGATGGAGGCCATGAACAGTTTTATGGAAAACAGCTGCACTGAGTCAGTTCCAGCACTTCCCCCCCCCCCCACCTCATGAATGAAATTTCCCGTGCTGCACTGCTCCGGGCTCTGGCACATCTAGGCAGAGCGTTACCTCTTTCTCTCTTTGTCTCCTTCTTTAATGCCTTCACACACCTTATAGCCATTCGTCAATTACTGGCACACATTTTGGCAACAAACACCATTAATTGAAACATTTAATTAGCATTAAAGCTAGCAGTAATTAACATCTTTTCTCCAGCTCTCTCTGAGCTAGGCTCAAATTCTATTAAGGCTTTAAGCAGCTCGCCATTTTTATGCTTTGCGCCGACTTTCTGCAGTATCCACATATGTGTAAGTGAATGTGTGTGTGTGTGTGTGTGTGTGCGTGTGTGTGTGTGCGCGTACACTCAGGGCCTCAGGTAAGGAGCATCCATGAGGAGTCGAGCACCAAGGCCAGGCCTGCTGGGTGCCCAAGGGAGAAGAAGAAGAAAGGCGGTTGAGGAGAGAGGCAAAAACGAAGAAAAAAAATGAGGGAGGAGGTCAAGAAGGAAGGGGAGGGGAATACTTGAAAGGGGGGAGAAGGGAGAAATAAAATGAGAAGCGAAGGAGAGATGTGAATAAGAGAAGGAGCGCCAGGACAATAGGAGCAGGATTGTGATTAAGTGAGGAAGAGGAGGTGGTGGGAGGTGTGTGAGAAAACAGCAAGAAAGAAAGAAAATCTACACACTGAGGATTAACTAATGCTCCCTCGTGTGTGTCTGGTAGTGTTTTACATACAATACATGCTCACACAAACCTTGTGAGTGTGAGTGTGTGTGTGTGTGTGTGAGGCCTACTTGGAGCCAAAGCAGGGGCCTGGATTAGTTGCATTTGCCAGGGCTGGGGGGCAGGATTAGCAGGCCAGGCTGCTGTCTGATGCCGCTCTGCCACCACTAATGGCATTATTAATAGGGAGCTAAAAAATTCATTAAAAAATCCATTAAAAATAAATGTGTTTTACATAAGACTTTGCCCCAGGTAGAAAGGATGGGGGAGGCAGGGGTGAGATGAGTGCAGGAGGGAGAGAAAAGATGAAATGTGCGACTCTTTGCTTTGAGGTCAGCTGAACGTCACAGTTCAGATAGTCAAGAGAAAAGCTGGGAGTAAATACACAAACGCTCGCCTGACAGGAAATATTGCTGGATTTGGGATAATGAGGCTAAACCAACAGTGTTGACATTTCTACTGCTGGGAGAAATGTCTGCAGAGCTTATGTCAAACATACAAGCCTCAAAGTACATGTTAAATACACGTCTGAAGGAGCTGCTACGCAATGTCAGCGCTGTCAAGTGTGCACATGTAAATATGCTACAAATTTGTCAAGACTAAAATTAATTCAGGTTAAAAATGCCATTCACTTGCACTGTTATTGCATGACTACTAGGATCAAATAACATGTTTAGCAGCATTTTTTAAACGAATCGATTTTCCAAATAAAAGTGAAGGTGCTTGTTTTTACTGCTTGTAGGCTCAGTTTATTATGGACAGAGGGTAAACAAATCAGTTATCTGGTCAGCCATGCTGCTTGCAGTACTGCATCAATCTTAGGAAACATGTTGCCCAAATCACCCACTTATTTCCCATTTTTCATCATATTTTCTGATTGCATTATTCATCTCTGAACATAAGTTTGTCTAACGGTTATGGAAAATGCATGCAGAGGTGGTATGCCTTGCAGGGCAGTACACTTACTCATTTTCAGTTTGATGGTTAGGCATTAAACATGAGTTAACACTTAACTCAAACATGCAAAAGCAGAGAAACAACAGGTTGACAACAACATGTTTGTGCAGATACTGTTCTGACCCCGACTGCAGAGGAAAACCTAAATAAACTAATCCAACTGTGAAACAACTACTAATCTGCACACTTGTGATTTTATCTGGTTTGTTGACAGCATTCCCAAACAAGAAGATATTTACAACAGAAGAAAGCACCGCAAATAAAACCACCATATAAGCCATTTGTTCGTACCCTAGAACACAACTATTCGGCATCATGTAAAGTACCATGTCTACAAACTTCAGGAGGAAAATATGACTCATGAAAGCATTTCCACTTCAGTGCAGAGATCACTCTTAAGCATTTCTGATAAAAACACAAAATCCTTGCAAGCAGTCTCAAGTTGAGCAAAACAATTACTTTGGAAAATAACCAGGATTAGGACTAAATTCCATTTTTACGATGCAACCATCGACTACATGGTTGGTGTTTTTCTACTATTTGCATGCAGCTGTTATCACAGTTACTGGAGGCTTTTCATTTTACAAAATAAAAGAAAAAAAATCTGCCTGCATGAACAAACTTGCAGTAAAGGCCTATTATAGCAACAACGGTCATAAAAAAAAAACTGCCATACATGGAGACTGGCGTGCTAATAATATTTGCTCATTCTAGTTTACTTTGGTCGAATCATTTGAAACTGACAATTAGAAGAGCAAGTAATTGAACACAAGTACAGATTTTATGCTAAACTGAAGAGGAAAAAAACGGAATCCTCCGTGAGAGAATCGAGTGGCTGCTTGGGTTGAAGCACTCATTGACTTTGTTGAGAGAGGAGGTTTCAAATTAATAATGTCGGTTCTTATTTACCAAAAGTAAATGGAAAGCTGCAGTTTCGGTGCGGCGACACACCAGAAAGATTTATGCATAAATGGTCTGCTTTGTAGTACAGCTGTAGCCTAGCCTGTAAGCGCTGTATCTTAAAAAGTGCAACGTTTCTTACTCCCCCTTGGTGCAAAAAATGTATTAAGATTTAATGTTCAGAAATGTTCCTGTTAGAAACAGCTATAAAAGTATGTTTGCAATCAGATTACAACTGAACAGGACTTTTTTGGACTGTGGGAGGAATTGGAAATTCCAGGAAAAAAGCCCACACTGGCGCAGGAAGAATATGCAAACTAAGTATAAAAAGCCATAGCCATGAAGCTAACTACTGTACGACCTACTTCGTAAAATCTAGCACCATATGTAGTCCATAACAATATAACAAGAATTTCGCCTAACAATTCAACAATCACACTAACTATAGGTTAAGAAATTTACCTTTACTTGCCTCATGCTTTAATTTTTAGTGAAGATTGTGCGCCTTTGAAATTCAACAATGATGTGTTTTACTTGATTTACACAATATTTACTTTGTAATAAAAGGAAATCCTCTCTGTGCAGGCTAGCTATAAATCATCCTTTATAGGTGGAAAAGCTTGTCTGGGAATTCTTTGCCATCAACATTTTATTCACCCAAGACTTTAAAACAGAATTAGAAAATAACTTCAAATGTTAATCATTTATCAAATGCCTCTGTGTGGTTGTGATTACTGAGATTTTTTTAATCTCCTACAAATCTTAGAAATAAACAAAAACTTATTGAAATTAATTGAAATTTATTTGATGCTCTATCAAAATCCTGATGCCCTTAAACTCGCAAAGAGATTATTATCTGTGTCAAAGTTTTTAAACTGATTAGCCTCATAAATCTGTGAAACCACTGAGGATTATTTACTGTGAGAAGGAGAAAGATAAAGCAGAGGTCAAAGGTGAGGAGGTTCTGCATTGTGTGCCTGAGGGACATTTAACCACAATCAGACTGGCTATATACCCCATCAACCATTCACACACTCATATAGGATCTACATAAAAGAGTGGGCGTGGCACAAAGTGCCCAGAGGCCAATGCTTCTTCTTATGTAGAAGAAGTCAGGGAGATTCAGATCATTGTTAACATTCTTGCTCACTGACAGCTCAACGCACAGGCATACAAACACACAAAGACAATATGCATGCAGCGCGGTAAAGGAGTTTGGTGGAGACAGACTGTTTTCACAGCAGTCATAGATTTATCTACATCAAGTCACTGTAAGTCAACCTGCAGCACACCGCAATGTGAAGTGTTATCATTTGTACCAAAATTTTTAAATATGCAAAAGTTGCTAAACTGAGTTTATAAAGCAGGACAGATGCTGAAAGATTTTGTTTTGTTTAATAAGTTTAAGTTACTAAGTCAGATGTGTGTTAATATAATGTCTAGGAAGGAAAGACAGAGGCAGTTGTTACTATTCAACAATCTGGGAATACTTATGAGACCATTTTCAAACTATTTACAGTCCAACATTCAACAACATCAATAATTCATTCAAACCAAACTCAGCAGAGATGGATGTTCCACCAAGTTCGCTCAAATATCAGACCATACAATGCAACGACTAAACAAAACAAAACAAAAACTCAACTGCAACATCTCAGACTCTACAGGTCTCAGCTTGCATATTAAACGTTATGGGCTAGACACACGGGGTGACAGGTGAAACGCATCGCCACCTACATGTAACTGGCCGCACCTGACAAACTGCAGCAGCGGCAACTTCAGTGGTGAAAGTGTCTGCAAAGTGCAGTGTGTCGTCTGCTCTTGCCTCTTTGCTCAGTCAGTGAAACCTTCTTTGATTGGTTGTCATGCCAATGACAGCGCAAAAGTAAACATTTTCAACTGTCTTGTGTGGCTTCGCATGTCTACGTGCACAAGCTTGAAATTTCACATGTACAAATGTTTCCGATCACTTGGCTGAGGAAAACAAGCGATATTCATCTCATCATGTAGGCTCCATGGAAAATGAATAGAGAAGGAGCAACATGTGTGCCGAGCCCATTAAAAAGACACACTGCGTATATGTTAGACCTCTAAACTGTGTTCCGGACTCGTTTGATGGCACAGTGACATTTTTAACACACTATACAACTATTTCAGCTGAGCTTTGCTTCATGCACCACATAACATGCTAGCAGGCGGATACAAACACATCGGCTGTTTTGAAAGCATACTGTGGCTTATTCAGCGAATAAACATTATCAGACATCATCAGAGTGAGAGAGGAAAAGAAAGAGAAATAAAAAAAGGTACAAGAGACAAGAAAAGATTCTAGATACAAATATTTTACTGGGAGAGCTCAGCATTATCCGTCGATAGCGGGTACATCACTGAGAAAATTGCAAAAGTTGTGTAGTGTGTCTTTAAAGTTCAAGACAGAAAAACGAAAAAAGACTGAACATATGAGGTGACAGCACTAACATCCAAATGAAGAAACCCCTGATTATGCATAATCAAAGCTAGAAATTAGCTACAACTATAAACAACCATTTTTAGTACCAGGCTTGTGCATTTTTGCAGAATTATGGACGTTTTACCATGAGAATCTATGGACACTGACATACTTGGAGAAGCCTCAAGTGCTAGACTGGCTTCATTTTTCTGACCCAGAGATTTAACCTAAAAATCACTAAGTAATCACAATAGATTACAAACTATTTACAGGCTCAATAGTGTTGATCAGTCAGGATCAGGGTTGCTCACTCCGTTCCTATGAAAGCTGCAATCCAGCAGGTTTTCCGTGTAGCCCTGCTCCAACACACCTGACTCACATAAATGAGTCATTGCGAAGACCTTGATAGGCTGTTAGATCTATTTCATTTGATTCAGGTATGTTGGAGCAGAAATGCACTGAAAACCTGCTGGATTTCAGCTCTAGTAGGGCTGGAGTGAATAACCCTGGTCTATATGATCATTTAATTGTATCTAAAAAGGTCTTGAATGTTGAAATGTTAATTGTAGTTTCCAACATTTTTTTTTTTTTTTAAGTACAACAAAATGACGGTAACCACAATCTGAATCGGACTATCTCAGATATGCTAGTTCAGAAGTTTTGAAACTGGATTCTCACTGATCAACAATAGGAAATTTCAAAGGGTCCCTCTACCTTGGGCAAGAATTGAAACATGGCCCCTTCCTCCTGCATCATCACCCTCCCATCAAATACTTCTTGGGTAGACCTCATGAGGTGATTAAGAATATGTCAGCAAAGGGAATCTGAATGAGAGCCGGAAAAAAAGTAAAATGCAACTTACCAAATTTGGGCGAGGAAGGGCAGAAAGTAAAAGGCAGGAAAGAGCACCTCCCGCTGTGCATAGAAAAAGACAGCAAAAAGTCAGCAACATTCACACTCAAAGCAAACATCAAACATCATCAAACACACAGAATGAGACACTTTGATCTCTGTGGCGCCACAGGAAGCCAGCATCTTTAGAAAATCCTCCAAATGTAAATTAATTTACTACAGAAAGAAATCCTGAGGCGCTGGTGTGCAACCGAACATTAGACATCAGAGGGTTAAACCCGAACTCAGCCCACAGAGATTCCTCAACCCCGGTGAGTATGTTTTTACCCTGAGCTATGCATTAGGTCAACACCAACACCCAGAGAAACACGCATGACTGATTTTTACATTACTCCCGCGCTGATTGCCGAACACACAGGGAATCCATTTGTGTTTGCATTGCAGCTCATCATTACTGACATCACCGAAAATCTGTTTCCAGCCGAGGCATTTTTAATTGTTGAATACTGGATAAGAATTTATAAGCGAACAACATTTTTTCCTCTCTCAGCACAAACTGAAGATTAGTTTTTATAATGTTGTATTTAATGCCATGCTTGTGTTAATGGTTGTTTGTACAGTATTTGAGCGACTGTTCAATGAAATGAAGTGGAATGCTAAAATTGTGGCTATTATTAATGCTTATACCCTGGAAAATCAAACCTTTTTTTAAAAAAAGTGAGAAAGTCAAATGGAAATAACGTGAGGGCGAACAGGCTTTGCTGCCTGCATCACATTATATAACAGTTTCATGTACTACACCTGTTTCTTGTTGGCCATATCTTCAGCTGATCAACCAGCAGGGTCAGTGTGTGAGCCTCTACATCACTGCTTGCAGAAATCAGCAACATCACAATTTAAAAGCAGGTGAAAAGGATTAGAGAAAACAACAGCACTCCACATCACATCACCTGCTGCAGGGTTTCACCGTGGCATGCTGTCTAAACATCTGTCCTTCAGGTTACGGTCAGGCAAGAGCTTATCCTCTGCTGACTGACATGCTTGTCTTTACCCTGTCAGGGTAGAATAGCTGGTAAGTGTGAGTGCAGAACTCTGCTTCTATTTCTTTCACACCGAGAGACACGCCGCTGCCCCTGTGCCCCTCCAACCTGCCTGGAGGTCCTATAATCTTTTTACAATGTGTTGAAACACAGCAATAAATCTGTTAGCTTACAATCTAATTTCCCTGGCCTTTTCCAGAAATCCTCATAAACTTTTGGCGCCCCCATTAACAGCCCTATTGAATCAGAGCGCTTAATCTGCTTCCAGGTGAGGGGTCAGAAAATGAATGCTTTGAGATCCATCACGCTGACGGGAGCAGAGAAAACTGGGCGAGGGAGAGCGCTGGGGAAAAGGGCAGCATCTCTTCCCCATAGGTCAATAGCAGCCAAGAGAGTCAGTCATTCACTTTTCCCTCAGCGTCGCTCTCATTTTCCATTTAATATGGACATCCAATTAATGTGAGAATGTCTGGGGCGGCTCTGATCCCCGTGAATTATGGCCCATATTCCCTCCAGTTATGGCTCAGTAAGAGTGGTGAGAAAAGGAGAGGCAGCAAGAAGACTGAACACAAGAAGAAACAAGATAGGAACGATGGAAAGGGATGAGATGCAAAGAAAATGAGCAAATAGAAGGGAAGATGAAGAGGACACTGAACTAAAAGAAACGGGGAGAAAACAGAAAAGGTCGAGAAGAGTGTAAAGCATTTCTAGGGCAGAAAAGGAAAAAGTAGAAAAAAAACAGGTAAATGATTCTTTAGAAAAGGAAAAAGAAGAGAAGACAGGAGAGACTAGAGATGGAGAAATTAAATGGGGAGATGGAGAAACAGGGGACAGTGAGGGGAAGAAAAAAGGAACAAAAGAAAGAAAATGACAGGATGAGTGTAAAGGATAGTGAGGAGAGGGAAAGAGAGGAGAGGAGAGCCTTACACGAATTAGAGATAATTGATTGGCTGTTGGGGCAGCAGTGGCTGCCTTTGATTGGCTGCTAGGAGGGAGAACCAGATTAGTTTCCAAAGTGGTGTAACAGACACCTGAGCTGTATGTGCGTGTGTGTCCAAACAGCATTAGACCCTGGCCTGTGATATTAAACCTGGGCAGCAACACCTTATTGTCACAGCAACAGGGATTTGTCATTGTACCTCATTATCCAATTAACACCATGTGGGCCTGCAGCCAAACATACACACACTCAGGCATGCACACATAAACACACTGGGCCTGCCTTTGAGGGTCTATGTGTGAGTTTTACTAAAGTTGAAAAAGGAAATGATGAAGGAAACTTTGCCACAAGCTGCAAAACTAGTCCTCTTTCGCTCTATTTTTTTTTTTTTTTTTATCTGCCACTGGAAGCTAAAGCCTGATCAGTGGAGAAAGATATTTTAAAGTTGATTCATTGCTGTTAGCTGACTGAGAAATCTTGAGGAGTGGGGGACTGGAGGACAAGATCACATGTTTAGCCATTTGGTCCTGTTGTGACATTTCATGTACAGTACATGACAATTCAAGGTGCTTTACATAAAAACATTAGAAACAACCAACTAAAACCAAGAGGTCTTGTACTGTAGGTGTAACTTTTTCCAGGTTGAAAAAGTCTATTTCAGACGAAAAGGCACAAAACCTTCCATGGGGACACGCCTGTATAGAAAAAGATCAACGAAAACCACTGTATATAAAAAGGACATTGAAAAAAAACTCTCCTAAACCTTAAAATACTGACACACACGGCTCCTATGAGGGCTCCTATGTATTAAATTAGACAGACGTAATGAGGTTAAAGAGCTGCAGAACTAATGCTTTCCACTGCAGCTGAAAACCAGATTAATCACTGCCTTTCAGACTTTACTCAAACATTTACATGAAAACAGCTGAAGCACAGCAGAAAGGGACAGGAAGGAATCTACTAGTATTAATTCTACCAAACTAAGCTCATGAATGCTACTCCCACCAACTAGTTTTATCTATAGTATTTGTCTTAAAAAAAAAAAAGTGAAAGACACCAAGATGCCCTGATATTTCTTTCAATGTCAGAAAACAAATCAAGTCTCTTTATTCCAATTGACATGTTTCACCAAAAAAATGACAAGTTTACAACACTTACAGGCGTGATGTATATAAGGTAAGATTACATTAGAGCTGGAAAATTGTGAGACTTAATTCTACTTCATTTTCTAGAGCAGCAGCCACTTATCTTTAAAAAAAACTGCATTAGTTCCAGTGATTCATGTCTTGTTCTTGTGCTGCAGATTTAATGGAATAGATCATTTCCATAGTTGTTGGAAAGCAGTTTGATACTCACAACAACAGTAAATGAAAGCATGACATGTCCTTTCTTCTGAACAGTTTGGCATGCAGGACTCAAACTGGACAGACTGAACCTGCAAGTGGGGTGAACAGAATGCACAAAGAGAAAATAAACCAATAAAGAGCATATTAAAATATAGGTCATCCTCATCCCTGAATTTCCCTAGATTTGGGAATGTTTCAAGCCAAATGAAAAAAAATGTGCACTTGATGAAATGCTAATATCTGAGAAGCTCTAGACTTTCTCATTCACTCATTGTGTTGCTGCTCACAGAGAGATCTTCCCCGGTTTTCAGAGCAAAATACGAGAGTTATTGCAAGGATACAGGAAGTATTTCAGCACAGAGCCCACTAAATCCTGATGTTAGATGTTTTATTATTAAAACTCAGTCCACTCTTTGCAGTTCTCAGAGGCTCAAAGCCTGAGAGGAAGAAATGGGACAGACTAGAGTCCTTCATAATGCCAGAAAGTATGTATATGCAAGTGTGTTTTTATCTCTTTATATATATATATATATACATACCTTTCTTCTTTTAAAATATACATTGCATCTTAAAATTTTTACGTTTTGCTAACGTTAAGCAGATATTCTGGAGATTGAAAGTTGGATTACAAGGTTTGCTATCTTAGTTGGATGCATAACCAAACTTTACATATGCAGATCTTATGATATACAGGAGTTATGTTGTACCTCAAAACTAGTTTAATTGTTTAATTGAAATCCTTGAACTCAGGGTGAGGTTACTTTTGTGGATTTCTAAATAAGCATTTCCCTTATGTGTTCACTTCAGCATGGAATAATGTGCTGAGTCTAGTGACATGCTCAAGTCCTCGAGAATGTCTCGAGCACATCGGCTGTGTCTCAATTCAGAGATCGTGTCAGTATGACTAAAGTCATGTGACCACACCATACGAGGCCTTGTTATGCCGAGCTGCTCCCATGGATTTTAAAGGTAAAGAAGTGTTAATCAATCAGTGATCAAAAAGGGTCTCAGTGGCCTTGTAAAACAAAGATGATCTGGTATTTAGCTAGCAACCATTCATCATTTCAGTTTGAAGGAAATCCTCAGTAGAGTATTAGCTTTTAGGAATCAAACATCTTTTCAATCATTGCATGATGACGTAACAAAGCCTCAGTTTGAGTTGTCATATGACTATTGCCATGCTGACACAATGTATCAGAACAATGCTCACAACACTTGTGTGTCATATGCTGAAAATATATTTGACCAGATGCGCTCAAGCATAATATCACTAACTTTCAGTAAATCAGGCAAGGTACTTTTTCCTCATCAAGATCGAGAATCTTTGTATTGTTGTTTAGTATTTCTATTAAGTGGTTGATTTACTTAACTTGTATACAGAGAGGAAAGAACATGTTTTGGGAAAAGAACAATTGCAAAACCAGGAGAACATGAACGAACTGACAGTGAAAGTTGGCAAAGCTAGCAACGCTCTTCCATTAAAACCAACCATGGTGCACAGAGAGGGGAGCATTTGGAGAGGTTTGTGACATCTGAGGAGTAGTTCCAAGCGAAAACATGTTTTTCCATGTTTTTATGCTTTTAACATGATTACATCAAGTTTCCATGACAACCCCGCTCAGGTGAGCTCCTCTGGCTCCCTTGATGCTGTTTACAGATTTATTTCAGTGTGACATCTCAGCAGAAATGATCCTGTCAAAATGAGAACATGGGAATCTTAAATCAAACCGCATAGGACAGTATCAACAACTTCATCAGTGAGGAATAGTTGTGATGTATTTGTTTGGGTCTGTATCATCTAAAATCATCTGGTTTTTTTTTCTTTTCATATTGCCTACGCATACATGATACAAGACAATCTTAATACATTGCCTAGCCTCCCAAAAATTCCCCCTGGATTTTATTAATTGGATAATTACTATATGAGTGGTTATCTTTCAGCTGGCTACAAGTTTAACCTCATCCCTTGCAATGAGTAGTTTCTCATTTACTAAACCACCATGTCAAAAGACACAGCCCGTGGTCATGGGAATAATGTTTGTTTAAAAAGGGTCAAATCACTGACATATACTGTATCAAGCAGAGAAAACATCCAAGGAGATTGCAGAAAATCTAAAAGTTGGAAAAGAATCGTCCCACCTATCAAAAATTGGAAGGAGAGTGGGGAACCATTGTCCGCTTCACTTAAACGTCTGGTGAATTAAAAATATAAAACAAAACAACAGTAGAACTCATGGCTATGTTTAATGGTGAAAGGAAGAACACTTCCTAGTGAACAAGGTGAAGGGAATGGATTGGGACTGAACATCTGTATATCCATAAGAAAACCACTAATCAGTGAGGCTAGCTGGAGAAAAAGGTTTCTGTCGGCATAAAGACTCGACTGGAGTGATGGAAGAATATAATGAATGACCAGGTTATTCCACCAACTTCTTCCCTGAAGGCACAGGCATAGATAAGATGGCAATGCCAGGATTCATCAGGCTCACATTGTGATTCACCAGAGTCCAGACCTGAACCACACTGAGAATCTTTGCGAGATTCTCAAGATTGGAAAAGGCTTTGCACAGTGGTCCAGCTCTCCCTCCGTCAACACAAGATCTCATTAAAAAATTAATACAACACTGGTTGTAAATAAACCTGTGACATTGCAGGTGCTTAATGAAACAATGCCTAAGTGACTAA
>JBBDHI010000024.1:18399080-18412293 GCA_037177115.1 Craterocephalus stercusmuscarum
CTTCCTTCCTTCCTTCTTTCTCTCTCTCTCTCTCTTCTCTCTCTCTGTCACCTCCGGTCGAGTCCAGCATTAAGAGTTTGACCTAATAAAGTTTATCTCCTTAAGAGGGCCTTTATACATGCCGTATAAATCCCTACTTGATAGAGTAAGTTTTCCCAGCACCAAACAGCAGCCAAAGAATCATTCTGCTTGCAACAATGCTGGACAAGACAGGTTAAAAAATAAATAAATAAAAAGGCCTTTTTTCTGTTTCTCACCTTTTATCAGCTACTATCTGTCTGCTGCTGCACTGAGCAGGTCGTTATGTAAAGCAATGCTGAAAATGGGTCTTAACTTAAGAGAAATGCCATTTTTTATAAGTTGTGTTGTGCAAAGTTTTCATTTGAGTTTCTAGTCTATATATGTAATGTTCTCAGTTTGGAGAAAAGGGGAGAGGAACTGACAGTGAGATACATTCTGCAGCCACTGTGCAATCATGCATACCAACATGGAAATTCTTTGACTTAGAAAATGTTGCAAACTAAAAAACTTTATATTGCTAAGGTGAAAAAATTCCTAATATTTTGTTTGCTTGGACAACTTTTTGATTTTTTTTAATGTTTGAATTCCTTTTATTGGTAAACGTTGTCTCTAACTTTTTTGCTTTAATTTAACATACAGTACAGTACATGCAGCTGCGCTCAACCGCCCTCTCTGCAGATGCAGTAGATTAACTGCAGTCATTGCTTCCAAAATACGCTGCAGGTGCAAATAAGGCTTTTCTAGAGGAGATCAGTTCTTGAACACTTCCTCAGATCATTAATGATTTCTACCATCATAAAAAATCAATTTCCACCTGTGAGCTGTGGTCTGTCAGTGTGATGGTGGACGATGCTGCTCCATTACAATCCTGCTGTAGCTGCAGATGGATCATGAAGAAGGCCAACAAACAAGATGAGTCACGGACTGAATAACTGACTCATTCCAAGTCACATTCGCAAGATTGTCCATGAGCCAGAGTTGTCACATGTGTTTCAGCGCCGTGGCATATCACCTGTGAGTAACCTATGCAGGATAGCACCAGATGACTTGCAGCAGCTCTGAAATATACAGGAGCTTGTGAAAACAAAGCTGCCATGTGATCCCCATGACAGCATGAATCACACACACACATAGAGGAGCTAATAATAGCGCCGGTCTTTCGCAACCTGTTGCACCTTAGCGATACAAGGATCAGGAGTTTCTTTTTGAAGACGTGCTCTACCGCCGCAGCAGCTGGTGATGTCATAAACTGCTTTTGCACAGGAGGAAGTCGTTACCCTCAGATGGCTTTCATTGCTTCATACCGCACCTTCCCTCCACTTCCTTTTTTTTTCTGCAGGCAGTAAAAGCAGCAGTTTGTTTTCTCCAATGTGTTTGAAAAGCTGAAAACATGATAGATGATTGAAGTCAGGATGCAGCTGGGTTGCAGCCTCAACCACCTTCAGATGCTCATGTTGTGTCTCACTGCATATCTGACATTTTTGGAATAGCTCTCCCTGGAAACAGCATTTCTTGTGGAGATGAATGATCTGTTTGTTCAGCGTAGGTGAGCTACTACAGCCGCATCATCATAGCTGCTGCCGGAGAAGACAGTGAATCAGATGTAAAGAATTACATACATTATACAATAAAATACTTGTCATAATATAGTTGCAGCTAACAGGATATTTGCCAGAATTTCTCCAGAAGCTGGAGATAATTTCAGGCTAGAGCTTTGCTGCAGATGAGCAACCAGGTTTGGTTTCTACTTGATTTTCTTGTGCAGCGTGCTGCATGAACATGCCAAATTTGTCTGAGTGCAGTGTTATAAGTGTTTGCGGTTGAAAGAGAGCAGCTCCTAATGGGGCTTTCACCACAGATGCAAATCTCTCCTCTTAGCTGCTGCCTGTGTAGACTGACTCACTGGAGACAACACTACATAAACACTATTGCCTCTGCAGACAGATGCAAAAATGAAGCTTTGTGTCGTTTCTTGAACCCGCCAGAAAGTGAAAACAGATCAGACTTCCTCCAAGCAATCTGCTTCCTCCCTGTGAAATCATGTCTTATTTTACAGCGTCTGCTAAATCAGTTGTTGCATATAATTTAGAAAATTAATTGACCAGTGTTGTAGATGTTCATATTAAGTAAAAATAGATGTGATTTACTATAAAGTGCTTTCTTTACCCCTGTTGTTGCCACATATCTTGTGTCATGAAAGAAGAGACCTGACATCAAAAACTGTCTCTGTTCCATCGACAGACGTGCTCAGCTAACTACACCTTCATCCCGTACATGGTTACACCCCACAACAAGGTGTACTGCTGTGAGAGCAGCCTCATGAAGGGCCTGACCGAGCTGATGCAGCCCAGCTTTGAGATGCTGCTGGGGCCCATCTGCATGCCGCTGCTGGACCGCTTCATCCAGCTGCTCAAGGTGTCAGAAGCCAACTCCCAGTGAGTAGACTGTGTGAACTGGAGCAAAGACTCCATTTATCTTTTTTTAAGATTATTATGCATACATTAGTTTTTGTGTGCGTGTGTGTTTCATCCAGTTTCACATTTTACGTCTTTTTATTTTTTTCAGATTCTCGCTGATTTTGTAATGTTTCTTGTCTATTTAAATGCTTTTCATCAGCTATAATTGGGATAAAGCGTTAAAGCAAATATCTTGCTGATGGTCCCACCACAGTGTAAGCAGGGTTGGTGAACTATTTAAACATCCTATTTTTGACTTTTCTGCTGAAGAGAAGAGAGAAGTGACTATAAATATGTTCCGGTTCAGTGTTATCATAGAGGTACATATGCAAATTAGGGGCAGAGAGCAATGCTCATTCAACAGTTGTTCCTAAGCGGACATAACAAGACACTAAACTGCAGAAACTGTTCAAAAGTTGATTGGAAATTTTTCAAAAGTTTGAACCAAGGTTATATTTAAAAAAATGCAATTGTGATTTCAATTTTTATCTCGTCAATCTAAAAATCTTAACGGCTTCCCCACTTCCTCACAAGGCCAGGATTTTCTAGCTCCTCTAAATATCCAGGGCAGCAAATCTATGTAAATCTGTTTAATGCTCTAACTCCACACACCTAACAACTTTATGATATTCAACCATAAGACTTTACCGTAACTGCATGAAGAAACACTTTAACAGTAATAGTTTGAGTAAGAGGAAGCCAAAGAAAAACGTGTTAAATCAATTTCCTCTTAAAGTAATCTGACATCACCATTACGAGTTAAAGAAACAAGTCCATAAATGTTTCTGTAGAAGCCTTTTAAGCAAACTGTAATGGGGAACCGCTTACTGTATGTTCAGCTCAACTGCCTTTTATTTATTAACCTGCTCTTCTTATTTTTACTTGCTGTAATTATTTTTGTGTGCATCCCTCACATTGCTGACTTGTGTGGAGGTTTACATAAAAAAACACATTTGGTTCAGTTGTTGGGGTGTTTTTAAGTGTTCCTGCCAACAGGCTTTGCAGCAGCCAGTTACTTCTAGCTCTGCTCCAGGAATAGTGAAATGATGCCTTTGTGCTCTGACACCAACATGCACAATGTTTGTAGCTCTTATTGCATCTGTTAAAAATACAGGATATGTTCACTACTTTTGATAGATTAGATTACAAAGTGCGTATTTTGTGTACAGCTTAGTGATGACAGTAGTCATACTGTAAGGGTAAGTACTGCTTATACTGCACTGCAGTGGGTGAGTGTGGGTGTTTTTAAAGCAACAACTCAATGGCTTGCATATGGTTGTTTCAATTTAATGTTTATATTAATCCACCAGGTGATATGAATCAAATATTGGTGAAATGCCAGCACATATATTATACATGTCCTGCATTTGCATTTACTCTAAATGTTTGTTTTCCGCTCTCATGACTCATAGTTAAAAAAAAGCTGCTCTTATTTACTGTTATGGAATGTTTCAGGGAGCTGAGGTGAGCCTGCTCCATATGTGGCTAACCCTGCTTGTTTATTTTGTCCTCATGCTTTGTTCCTAGGTAACCCAATAAGCTATGATTTTCATCTCCAGGGAAATCTCACATGTATGAAATTCACAGTTTTGCATGAGAATGTTGTGTAAAACTAGATGTGTGGATGTTTAAAGGCAAAGTTATGTTTTTTTCCAAGTAACGGCAGCTAATTAAAGTAAAAATAATGTTTCAATTGCACCACATGAGAAGGTTTATGATCATATCTCTCACTCTGTACTTGTCAAATTTAGTTGAGTATCAGTTAGAAAAAATGTTTCCATCTTTGTATATTTACTATCCTTGCATCTTTTTTCTTTTTTTCATATGAGTTCTTCACATGCTGCTTATCAGTTTATGAAGGAGTTTAACATTGCAGCATTGAAATTATAATTAAAATATATGCAGAGAAAACTCATTTAGGCCTGAAGTAAAAAGGCTCGTTTCTAATCGGGTTAAAACTGTTCCTCGAGGAAGTCAGTAGCTGCGCGAGGCAATCATAGCCAGTCGTTAATTGCGTTTTTGTTCAGATAATTTAAAAACCATTGTGTTGCGGATCATCAGCTTTTCATCAGAGGAAGTTCCAACGTGAGGTAGATTTTAGATTTATTGCTATATCACTTACTTTTAAGCAGATCATAACTCCAACTGCATATTTTTTGTCTTCCAGCCAATATTTCCGTGAGATGATTCTGAACGAGATCCGGAAAGCTCGGGAACTTTATACAGGCAAAGAGCTGGCCGCTGAGCTGAGCCGAATCCAGCAGCGGCTGGACAACGTGGAGTGCCTTTCAGTGGATGTTGTCATCAACCTGCTGCTGACATACAGGGACATCCAGGTACACTCAGCGACATAAGGACCTTTCAGACATTAATGGCTTATTGGCTCTATTAAAGTGATAGCATTCAGTCGTGCAGACATTAATCGCTACCTTAGCAGGTGAATCTCCTGTACAGTTAGAGGTCACTGCCTCCGTATCAGTCCTTCGCTGTCATCCTGTTAAATGTGCCACCTGTGGAGCCCAAGGCACACCTTTAAGCCCGTTCTTTTGAAATCTGCACATCTTTCCACCTTTTCATTTTCTTTCTGTGAAGGCACTCCCCATTTGACTCCCCCCCCCCCCCTTCACCATTGGCGGTACACAGCCTCATTAATTATTTATGAGAACAACAAGCATTAAGGATGTCCTGAATTATTCAATATGCTATGGGTGCTGTGACTATATAGGCAGAGACAAAAATATGATGAAGTGGCCACTCAGTTACTGAAGTGCTTTTAGTGTTAAGAAAAAGGTTGAGTCTCAGATAGATCAGAACATCTCCATCCAGCCCCAAAACAGATCGGCGCCTTAATGAGATGGAGTCTGTGTTTTGGAGGCTTTTGTGCAGAAACACTCCAGTCCCTCAGGGCTTACTCTAACAATGACAAGGATGACAGTAAATCGGGATCTCATGAACTTGCTCTTTACTTACCATGCAGGATTATGAGTCAATTGTGAAGCTGGTTGAGACTCTGGAGAAGCTCCCAACCTTTGACCCCATGGCTCATCCCCATGTGAAGTTCCACTACGCCTTTGCACTGAACCGGTAAGGTGGAAAGCATGCAGTGACGCATTACCACTTTCCAGCCCAGCTTCCCATGCAGTCACACTCATGCAGATACACAAGTATTTTCTCTGATGGAAGAAAATTTAACAGCCCTTGACTTCACAATATTGAGAAAAAAAAAGGTATGTAATGTAACTGAGGTTATATAGCTAGTAGCTCATAAACACTTTAACATGAGGTGATAATTTCAGGTCTGCATTCCACTCCTGCACCGTTTGCATGCTACTTAGCTTTACAACATGCACAAAAGCAGAAGGTCCTCATCAAGCAGCCGCCTCAAGTCTGGCAGGATACGAGTTTTCTTAAAATGGCAACAAATTCATTGTTTCCAAGCAGATATTGTCAGTATGCAGCTAGCTATTCATCTCAAAAACAAGGCAGATGCACAGCACAGGAGGTGCTGGCTGCCTGCTTCTCACCAGCTGCCATGCTTGTAAACTTCCTGCGGTTTTCATGCTACAGCTCCTTCAGTCAGCAACAAAACGTGCTGCTCTTTAATCTGGCAGCTAATGAGAAATGTTTTTGCCAAGATGTCTGCTTTTTTGCTGTTGTAATATGGCTTATTCCCATGAAAGGATATGGTGGTTGCGTGCTGGAGATAGCATACGGTCACATTATGTGTGAAAAATTTATCGAATAAGTGTTAACGAGAGAAGATTCTCCCCAAGCTGCAGAGCAAATCACCATGAGCAGAGACACAGCTGTTGGGAAAGTGGTTAGTTCTATTACTTAAGCAGAAAGATTTAATAAAAAAGAAAGAAAGGAAAGAAAAAGCTTCCATAGAAGCATCCATTAAAAAAGTAAATGAAATCATCATGCAGAGTGGCCCTTTAAGAAAAATATTTCCATGTGATTTTAGAATAACTCAAGATGTAAAAGTACTTTAATCTGCAATATTTATATTCTGCAATGATCTTTTTGATACTCAATAAGTCCAATGGACGGGTTTTTGTATTTTTGTATCCATCTTCCCCCATTATGATGCTGCCACCACCATGCTTTGCTGTGGGGATGGTATTTACTGTATGATGTGATGCTAAGGGACAATTTTCATTGAGTGGGCTTGTTGTACGATAACTAGTTAACAGAGCAGTCCTAGATAAACAGCTTACTTTTTCTCCACTTTGCTCTCTAATTTTCTTGGTATTTTTTGATAATATTTTACAACCAAAGCTTCCGGATACACACTCAGATACAGATTTTTTTTTCCTTGAATTAATGTTGCATAAGTTATTTTTTTTAATGTTTTTTTTCCCTAAGGTCTGATTAAACAGCATTCAGTCCACAGTGAACCCGGAAATGAACAATATGTAGCTTAAATAAGAGCTTAATCATGGATCTGAAGTAGGTGTTCTGCTTTAAATGAATGTGCCAGGCTGAAGTGGCTTCAGCTTCAGCTTCAGGCATGTGGGTGTTGAACGATGAGTGATGTTGCCCAGCACTCGCTGATGAATACCTGACAGGAATGAGGAAAAGAATGCCCTCTATGCAAATATGTATCAGCTCTCTGGCGAGAGGAAAGCAGGAAGGATAGAGCGGCATGAGGAGAGCGATCTTGCAGCCCTGCGAGCTGTTCCCTCTGGATGGTCTCCATGGTAATAGCTGTCAGCTCCTGTTCGGTATTTAACCTTTGCGCCCTGGAGAGCAGCCACATCATGTTTATCAGGTTGTCTTTTTAAAACCAAACATTTCTGCAGTAAGTCCTCCAAAGAAAATGAACAAACATTTTCCGTAGTTCAGTACGGTAGCTCTTGAGAGACACAAATAAGTGTTTTTTTTTATCTGATTTGCAAAACATCATCAGTTTCCACCTAGCAAACATTTACTGTGGTTAAATTTTGCTTTCGAGCACAAATACTTTTTGTGTTTGAGGAATTAATTTCAAGCAAGACCATGTTTCTAAAAAGGTGACAAGAATCCTCTGAATATTAAAGTAGGATTCAGTTACAGGGCTGCCATATTGGTTTAACTCAAGTTCACCAAACAGCATGAAAACTGAGGTTATTAGTCGCTGATTTATGTTGAAAAGCACAGATAAATTAAGTTGTGAGTCTGTCAATCTTTTTTCAAAACCTATTTATTTGTATTTGCACCCATTTCCACTTCTTTTTCCATTTTTCTAAAAGCATCAGACCTCCCTTTCCTTGACTTTGTGTGCACAGGAAGAACAGCTCTCTGAGGTAGACTTTTATGCGTTTTAAATTAACATGGGAGAGTGGTTTCAGTTCATTTTGTATTGCATAAGTCCTCTTTGTTATTTTCCAATGGGCTGATCATTACAGACTCAAATTATAATTTCCTCACATTAAGTTAGATCAGACCCTGTAGCATCTTAATGATGCCAACGGTGGAGCTTCACAGGGCTGAATGAAAGCGCTGATTCTTTTAATGAGCCTTATTACCTCTGTAATATAAGTAAGGCGCATAGTAGCCTCCTTTCTTCCTGTTATAAAAAACACACACTATACAGTATACACACACATGCAGATGGTTTTGCATTTTCTCTTTAAAACCATGTGTTTTCTCTAAATTATGGGGCACGTTTAATGTGAATTATTAATTTCAATGTCATCATGCAGCTTTACAATGTTTACAATTAGGACCTTGGAAATATAGGTCTTACCAACCTTTTTCTTGTTTTATTAATTTAATTGATCAAACAACGAGCAAAAAGAGCATTTAAAGAGCAACTTCCTAGATTTTACACATGATGTGTTTGAGTAGATCTTGAAAATGAAGTGTGATATTACTTTATGAAGGGCTGGCTGAGTCAGAGGGCTGTTGGGGTATAAAAGCTGAAGGCTTAAAAGCAAAATATTCTAGCCGACCTCTGTGCCATCGCTTCATCTCTGTGTGAATTCCATTAAAAATCTACTATTTTGTTAAGGTATACTGTACCTCTACATTCCCTTTACTTGTTCCAAAGGAATTAACTCTGTATTTATCCAGGATTAGAAGCCGATAAGCTCAAAAAGTCTCTAAAAATGTAAATTGTTTTCATTCCACACAAGCCAAATCTACTTTTTTCTTCTTTCTTCTGTTTTATTTCTTTGTTTTTTTCCTTATTGCAAGTTGATTGTTATAAATGGTATACCTATTATTCCTTAGACATCAACCCATTTAAAACAAATGGCCCTTCTGAGATAAAGACATCATCTTATAATCACGCATGTCCAATTTTACCGTGCCTGAGTGGGTGCTTGAGTTTACATTTGGTAATCAACTGTCTCATGTTAGATGGGAAATTTGTGAAGTTCAGTTTCTTTCTGACCTGCTGTGATTGTCTGTCTTTTTCGCTGGTGTGTGAATGAAGGAGGAACCTGCCAGGTGACAGGCAGAAAGCCCTGGACATCATGCTGCCCCTCGTGGAGGAACAGCAGGTCGCGTCGGACATCTACTGTCTGGTGGGACGGATCTACAAGGACATGTACCTGGACTCTCACTTCACCGACACGCAGAGCAGAGACAGCAGCACACTCTGGTGAGAGAGCCGTTCTGGATGTCAGGGCGTGTTACGTTTCTGGCCCTTCCAGACACTGAGTCACCAATCTCGTTAGAAGAAATGCTTTGAAGGACAAGATGCTTAATAGACTAAGTGACTCACCGGATTGTGGTAAAGCAGCACAGTGACTTAGCACATTAAAACTAAACGTCACGATGGCAAAACAATATATTGATAATGAGAATTACAACTCTTATTCAAAAAAATCTGTCAGGCTGTAGCTCATCAGTGGCAGACTAGCAGTTATTACAAGATCCCAAAAAATTCTCTTTCTTTCTGTGTTTATGGTCAGCTGGTGGTAACAGGAATTGGTGAGATGGTGATGCTTTTTTGACTCTTTTTTTAATGAAATTTCGATCTTTTTCCCTTTTAAATACAGAAATAAAAATTGTGATTTTAGTTTTTATGTAACTTATTTGGTTGACAATGAGGAAAAGTGTGTCATATTACTGCCAGATTAGTTACAAATAGACTGTCTGACACATGGACTGGTTTAAATGGGACCTCTGGCCATACCCAGTTTGTCCAACTAAAGTCCTTTACATTCCTCTGCATTTTTTGGTTTCTCCAGAATCCCTCCTTCACTCATATTACACTTGTCCTGTAGCAATTCCATTGCCTTTGTATTGAATCTTGCGCGTCTCTGTCAAGGCCATCAACAACCTCCTGAATCAGCAAATTTTCCTTAAAGTAGCTGCGTTACATTCCTCAGCTGAAAGTCCGAGAGGGATGTGAGCTTCTAAGTTGCTTAGTGCTTGTTACAGCCAGTCGTTGCCACTTCTGACCGGAATAGCTCTGAGAAATGAAGAAAAACTGCTTGAACATGAACTTTCCTCACAATGTAAAAGAAAAAGTAACAGCAAAATAGCTTTCCTTTATTTCAGAGTGGCTTTTTCATCAACAGAAAGGGCTCCCTGGAGAAGCTGACATTAACGAGGGAATGATCTTTTGGGATGGGACAAACTGTATTTTCATAGCTTGTGCAAAATGCATGTGGAGGGTTTAATAATTTGTTGGTTTTGAATAATAAGTGAATAAAGCATGGTTGGCATCAACTAATGGCAGTTTGCTTGATAACAGAAGCCTGCTGATAATCTTCATCTGGAAACTGCATTTAAGATCTCGCATCTTTATTGACTGAATATGCTGTTTAAATAATCAAGCTTCCATCTGGTTGTTATTTTCAGTTCCATGAGACAGCTTGGCACAAGCCTCCAATTACATTCACATCCTTCTCGCAGCAGAGCAGATTGGTCATTAAATAAATGAAGTTTCTTGTTATTTGGGGCTGCTCGCAGGTTTGCTGTGGCCCCAGCTCAATATGACTGTAATTGTTTTTTCCATCTTGAGGTATTTGAAAAAGCCAGGGGAGACCTGTGACGCCACGCGTTGTCCCAGAGGTGCTGGGGATCTGGACTGATGCACTTCTTGGAGCAGTGTTTATTGAATTCATCATTTTGTTCTCGTTTCAGGTTTAAAAAGGGGTTTGAGTCGGAGCCAACACTACATTCTGGTATCAACTATGCCGTTCTCCTGCTGGCAGCTGGGCACCAGTTTGACACGTCTTTCGAGCTTCGCAAAGTGGGTAAGGCAAACCGAAGACACGATATTTGTTTTTGACCTAAATGTGCCGTTCTGAGCCTGCTGACTAACAAGTGAGTAATTTAACCCGAATCTGTCTGTCTGCAGAAGTTCCTTATGATCAATCGATCAGTCATACTTCTTCTTCTTTTTTATATGGAAATGGTTTTGGAAATCTAAAACAAGTATAAGGGATTTAAAGATGTAATTCATTCAATCTGAAAGCAATGCAGTTGTGAAAGAAAAAAAACGGAAAAAAGCTGACTAAGCATTCCCATGTTGTGTGAAGGCCTATGTGTTTCAGTTTTTCAGTGTCTCAAAAACATCTAAAAATATTAATGAGTCTTTCTGCCCTCACAGGTACATATTATTTTCATCCAATTAGATTTTCCAAATTTTTAGTCAGGTGAACAGAACTTTATTGGAGTGGGCCAACAGAGTAGCTGTTTAAAACGAGGACGATGTGTAAGGATGCTGCAGTCTGTAGCCCCTTCTTAAACGTGTTTTCTTCATTTTCTTTCTGTGCTGCGCAGAACTTGTAAGATGCAACATGGCTCTACTTCAAATAAGTTTGTTTTATTGGATGACAAGATTATAAATATTTTAAGATGAGCTGCGCTCATTTTCTCTTTAAAGATGTAAAATAACTTTTTATTGAATGGAGAAAATAGATTAGAAGTGATGCTTTCATATGTGAGTAAAGCAAAGAAACTTTTGTCCCGTGAAATTCATTTGGATGCTTTTCTCTGTGCCAACTCTTTAGCTGTTTAATAGGCTTTTATGTCTGCTGAGAATTTATATCATTCATATAAAAACCTAAAGAGTTTAGTCTCAGATTTAAGGAAAAGAAGACACCCCTCAACATCCGTCCTCTTTAGGTGGTTTTGATTTTCAAAAACAATTTGTTGGTCAGTTTTTGGTGCTTATTAAATACTTAGGTCCTCTTTTATATGATATAAACGTATGTTCTATCTGCAGTATACAATGAGCTGACATCCATTTAAGCAACTGAGCCCGATATTCTCAGACCTGGTGGATACAGGGCATCCTCCCCATGCTTGATCCATTCTTTACTGCTGCTGATAACAGATTGTATCGCTAAAGAAGTTCTATCAGTATGTTCAGTATTCCATACTTTTAGCTCTATCTTGGTGTTCTACTGCACAGGAGAGAAATGTCCAATTCTGTAGATGCTAAACGTTTGCCTCACAGCTCACAGTTTCTGTCTGTTTGAATTCATTGTTGGAGCTTTTTAGACTGAAAATAACAGCCTGTAGCTGAGCTGTCTGAGGGTTATGAGATCAAACTAAAACAGGAAAGTTCAATAAAAGAGATTCTACAGTCAGGTGTTTTTCATGATGAGGAATATTTTCCTGCATTGCTTTGCCTTGATAATAAAAAGAGAAAATATGTTGTCAGTGTTTACATTACTACACATGCTAGCGTGTAACTAAGCCTGCTTTTCCCCTTTTGTATATGTTTTTTCTGATACCTGGGGATTACAGGAGTTCAGGAATGTGGGAAGTTCTGGGAACAAGCCTTCAGCTTCCAAAAGTAACCCCTCCCTCGATCCCTCTGTACACAGCTTGCCACCACACTTACATAGGACCCTGATGGCCTCTGTAAATAGTAGCTATTTGCTTCAGGCTGTGCTAAACATGTAGAGGCAAACTGTAAAGCTAGAACACTTTATTGCAAGAGTTTGGAAAATCTTTTGGTCCTTTTTCACTCAGCTATGGCCTGACTTGTCCACAGCATAAGAAGAAACAAAACAAAAACATTTTATAATTGTTCTGTAACATACTTTCTTGCCCTCTGTTTATGTTTTCTAGGGGTAAAGCTGAGCAGCCTGTTGGGGAAAAAAGGCAGCCTGGACAAGCTGCAGAGTTACTGGGATGTTGGCTTCTTCTTGGGTGCTAGCATACTGGCTTGTGACAACACAAGGGTCATCCAGGCTTCTGAGAAACTCTTCAAACTCAAAGCCCCCATCTGGTAAGATTAAGGATAAGCCATTTAGCACACTGAAAAACACATTTCTCCCCAGCTCCGGCACCAACGGCGGCTGGGTCACTGTGATCTGAAGTGTGCTCTGCTTTCCCCTGAAACCACTGCAGCCATCTGTGGTCAGTGTGCAGCCGTTTGGCACATTTCCCATCACAAGGGACTGCGGTTGTTCATTTGAGCTGCTACTCTCTGATACATGGATCTTTATACTGTAGTTGATGTTTTTAAGAAGAGGCTCAAGACCTTCCTTTTTAGTTTAGCCTTTTAATTTGACTTTTTTTTTTCCATTTTATGTTATTTATCTCACCTTATCTTATCTTATCTGTCTCATTTATCTATTTTATCTACTTTTATTTTATTTATTTATTTATTTTATTTATTATTTTTATTTTTATTTGTATTTTTAATTTTTTAATTTTTTATTTTTTTATTTATTTATTATTTTTTTTATCTATTTATTTATTTTAAGCCATCCATCCATCCATCCATCCATCCATCTTCTGCCGCTTATCCGGGGTCGGGTCGCGGGGGCAGCAGCCTAAGC
>JBBDHI010000024.1:18452032-18464540 GCA_037177115.1 Craterocephalus stercusmuscarum
AATATCAAATCTGGTTAAAAAGTCACTTGGGCTTTGTTTAAAAAGCAGTACTTGGGATTTTCCTTCACCATTTCATACATGTTATTTTTTATTGTTACATTCATGAACGTAAGTTAATGTTTTTTTTAGAATTTTCATGAAACGGGTCCTCAAGGACAATGGGTTCTGAACCACTGACCAGAATAAGACAAGTATTAAACAAAACAGGGCTGTTTAACCAGATTTGATATTTTAACCAATTAACAGGTGACAGAATTAAATGTTCATCACCAAACTCCCCCTTATTCTGCAGGTTACAACCAGGTACAGTAGGACCAATGAGCAACAATGAATATTAACCCTGATGACATTTAAAAACAATAAAGTCATAAAAATAAACAACACAAAACCAAAATATCTGTTGTCTGTCCTTTTCTGTCAATGACCAGAACACTTCAACCCTCCTGCAGAGCAGGTGAAAGTGGGACTGCTCAATTATTTAATGCTGCGTGCTTTCTATAGAGCAGCTCACCACTCAGGAGTATAACACTGTCGTTTTATTTAAAACAATAAAGCCACAATGAAAAATACTGAGGAAGAAATAAATAGTTACATTTCATTCATTACATCTTACCTATTAGCTTGACTCGGCCTGATGTTATCAAACTGGGGTCATCTTTCTTCACGTTAGTTACAGAGTCATCTACCAGCTCTTTGATATGATCAATTCCTATAACTTTCCCTTTAGGACCTACCTGGAAAGCAGAGGAAAGGGTGGTGTTCACTTTGGAAAGAAATTTAACAACAACAACAACAAATTTCATCTGGTTTTACACTGATTGGTTGGTATACTGCTGCATTAATCTGAAAACTACATTACAAGTCTACCAAAGAGAAATTGTATGCGTTTACCCGTCATGTGTGTGGCTCACCATTCGTGCGAAGCAAACAGACAGGATTCCACTGCCGGAGCCGACATCCAGAGCTTTGGCTCCCTCATACAGCTGATCGTGTAGAAGCTCCAGTGCATAGGCGTGCTGGGTGGAGGGGGCATCAACAAGAAAACTGCATTATAACCCATCAATCAGCACTGCATCCAACACTGATCCCATCCTAGACAGGTACAGATCTCATGGTGCTAACCAACCTCACACTTTCATCCTTCTGTGTTAGTTACACAATCTTTTTTCTTCTTCTTTTTAGCATGAAAGCATTAACAGAAAAAAAATCTAATATTCTGGAAATATTTATAAAAACATTCCAGTGTGAAGCTTATGGCTAAAATTATGTCATTTATTCTTAAAAATCACTGGGAAAAAGCTTGCAAAATCTGCTCAAAGTTGCGATTCACAAGGTGTACAATTGGCTAGAAATTCATACCATATGTGGGGCGCTGATGGTTGCTTGATATCCTTTTTGTCAAGAGAGAAGCACAGTTTTGGTTAGTTCAACCCGCAGCTCTCACTCTATAATGCATGAATTATTACACAAGCAGACATACCTATTGACTGTGGTGAGTCCATGTAAGGATTACACCTAGAGAAATGTGCTCGGTCTGTGGCCAGCATGACTTCATACACCTTGTCGGATTTAATAATGCCATTTTCTGAGGAAGTAAGAGAGCTTGTGTCACTGCACATTATGGAAACAAGCAGAAACACAGGCAGAGAAATATTACATAATCTTGCAACGGAAAAACACAGCAGTCAGGAATTTAAGGCATTTCAAAAACAAATTACTACAAATACTGATGGTGTCCAATATAACAGTACATATCGGGAGCATGTGACAACCAACAAGTTGGATGCTATTCCTGTATATTTGGTATATTAATATGATTTCAGGCAATTTTCCAACTCAATGAGCACAACTGCACTATAGCGAATTGGATTTCTACAATATTGCATCAGTTTGGTGATGTGTTATGCTCTGAAACAGACAACCCTGCCTCTTGTATTAAACATTTGCACATTTTTTTTGGTCCGTTTCTCAGAACATTTCCCATATCCATGTTACATCACAGAGTATGAAATCAAAAATCAAGAATTACATCCATGTCATCTACCTCTAAGAACAAGATGCATATAAATGGGAGATTTAACAAGTCAGCAGGACATGGAGACAGAGAGAAAAAGATAAGTGTCAATATTTATGAGGTATCAAAAATTGAGCTTCATGTAAAAATAATACTAAAAGGGTTAAACCAAGTTCAAAGATAAGTGTGTGTGTGATTCTAATATTAAACATCTACAGCAAGCCGAAAATACTCTGTATCTTTGTGTTTGTGATAACTGTACAGTATTCCAGGTGTATACAGATATTGCATGACAAGCATTCATACAGTGGTAAAGAATTTTACCGGTATAACAGTGCGTGACGGGTAGTAAAAATGTTATACACAAACCAGATTTTTTAAAGAAAAAACTGGCACTTAATAATAGAAAACACAAACCCAAAATAAAGAAAATTGTGAAACATTGTAATGGTTGAAATAGAAACGGAAATATCCCAACATGCCCAATCTGAAAATGAGAATATGCCTGAAAAGGACTGACAGAATAAACACAAACAATAAAAACAGGCTAGACCACACTTGCACTGACCACACATACTGTATACAAGTAACATAAAGGGTGCTAAAAGCTCTTATCTTCAGAAAAACTGAAAAAGATCTCGAGAAGAGCTGGTGTCTAAAGATTTTTCAGTAGTTCCTTCCTGCAGCATCTTGAGCCAAATGCAGGAAAGCGAAGATAGTCAGCTCTCATTACTCATTCCCCTCACCCTCAGAGCTATGAGCTACTTGGGGATAGATTACAAATAAACCAAGCAAGCTGCCAGATGGATACCAACTACTGAATTCTGGAACTGAAATAACCAATACGTGCACATTTTAAGCCATTTCCTTGCTTTAGTATATTATACATAAAATTTAAATGTGTCCTAGGCAAAATAGCTAGACAGATTATTACATGCTGTCTCAGTTATAATTGCTTTTAGTGAATAAGCAAAGCCATATTTTAGATTTTTAATTTTCTGGAGCACATAATCCAGTGTTGGACCAAAACAGAATACAGCCATCACTGCCCGGGCTAACCAAAAGAAAAGAAACAATAGGACTTAGACAGGAGTTGTGAATTAGCATGCATTCCGCATGCGACCTGCTTACATGCAGATTGTGCAAATTCTGTTGCATTTAAGCCATTTGTCTGTCTAAATAGGTCAGTGTCAATGGGCAAACTAATAAATGCATACAACTGATACAATAAAGTTAGGTTTGCTAAATCGTTTTATTGGTTCAAATTCTAATGCTTACAAGTATTGCATTATAGTAAAATTGTGGGGAAATTTGTCTTGAAAGCACTTCAGACTAATTTATTTACATGGTCGATGATAAACGATGTAGAATCAGATCTCTATAATCCAGCTATTGGCAAAATGTTTGCAGCTTGCAATGCTATACCAAGTAAACGGAATATAAATAGAACTGATAGAAACCCAGTAGTTAATGTAGACTTGCACTTTCTACACTGCAGTGATCATCGCTACTAAATTTTTCAGTAAAGATAAGACGTCAAAGAGTGCGAGTATTTACTGCATCTGTAACTAACACAATGTGATTGCAGATTAAACCATGTGGCATTGATCATGCTGGATCACATATCAGTCTATTTGGATGACAGTCCTTCCTTTTTTTATTGCAACTGACAAACAGCAGAGCGCAGTGACACAGCAGATTGTCCTGTTTCGGTTACTTCCCCAACAAAGGCCCTGTGGAAACTGCGCTGACATTTCCAGCTGTCAGTGTCACTCACGTGAAAGAGCAGTGAAATTTACAGCCAGCCATCAATGAATGTGGGCAGGGCACCGAGTTAGCAGCGCTGCTATCGCTAGTTACAATGTGCCAAATGACGCACATACAGCTAGCAGGCTAAGCTAACTTTGCCCAAGACTGGAGCTAAATAAATATTCTGTCACTACACATAATGAAGAAAGAATTTGGTCATTTACGGATAGTTTCCTTTTCTGCAAAGACGGAAGCATGCATGTGTTTCGCGGCGTAAGCGTGGTTTGTGAAAAGGGGTGGAGAGATAGGTAACGCTGGGTCAACAACATACCAAATAGCTTAGCAACCAGCTAGCCACCGCGCGAGTGCTAACCACAGCCTCCAAACTACTGTTTTTGGGCGAAGTATCAGCGAAGGCACGGTGCTACCACTTAAAAGACATTTTGACTTACTGCGGAGGTTGTTGACAAGCTCTGCATGACTGGCTCCTCCAGATTTCCAGGCCATTATTAAGCAGACTTTGCGGAGTAAGTAGACAGCAGCTGTCAATGCCGCGCCTGCGCCAACGGTTTTACCGATGAAGCTTACAACCTCCAGAGCAGACGGCGGAGCGGCGGATACGTCACCAGACATCCAAATTATTCTGTTACAGGGCTGCGTTTCAGACAGACGCACGATCACAAAACAGAGTCATTTTATTTGATAAGTAATCTGCTCAGTTGTTTGTCGAGGCCAATATTAGTTGAAAGGAAAAAACGCCACATTCCTCTTTCACTCAGTGCTTTATCGGATTTGCCGCAGTAAGCATAAACGGCTGCCGCTAGGTGTCGCAAGACACTCGTACATTGCGAGAAAATCTGACACAGTTGTTTGGTCCTACTCCGCCACCGTAGTTACGTAGGCAAAAAGCAGGCGCGTACACTTCTGTCTTGTCAATGAATGCTAAGCTAACACAGACACTTGTTTGTACATTTTAAGTGGTAGAGACGTTTTCTGTTTCCCATGGAGAGTATAAAC
Organism: Craterocephalus stercusmuscarum; assembly: GCA_037177115.1. Lineage (NCBI taxonomy): Eukaryota > Metazoa > Chordata > Actinopteri > Atheriniformes > Atherinidae > Craterocephalus > Craterocephalus stercusmuscarum. The sequence goes on from JBBDHI010000024.1 coordinate 18,456,813, forward strand.
GCTAAATACGTGTCCCAGAAAATTAGCAAAACTAGATGGCGCCCAGTTTCGTATTCGAATTTACAGCAACCAGATATCTTTGCGACTGGCTCGTGGGACAACGAGGTTTGCAAGTTAGCAGTTAATTAGTTTGAGTGGACCTAAATTAAATGCTAGAAAAATATTCATTTGTGTTTGTTTTGCTGTTAAAGTTTGTTACTGTTTATTTATCATATATACATGCTATACTCCGCAATTCTTTTACTTCATGGACAGGTGTTGTTAAAATCTAAATTAAATATCTTCACATTAATACATATGCTTAATATGTTTTGTAGAAAACTGTTTGTTTTATAAATTTGCTTACAATTGACAGATATGTATGTAGTAATTGATTTAAGTCTCAATGTGGGTTTCTAACAGAACAACAAGATTTCCATTTGGTCCATTGGGGGTAATGGGAGTTCTGGTCTGGAAGATGGATTTGAAGGAGATCCGAGGCTTTTATGTGAGCACAAGCACGATGGAGATGTTCTTGACCTTCAAGTAAGAGGCCGATTGAATGTGGAATGAATTGGGCAGCTTCAATCACCATTCACTGTGACTTATAGTTAGTACTTGAAAAGGCTTAATATATTTCCTTTGTTTTTATGATAAAGTTTCACCTTTCTTAGTTATTTAAAATTCCATCATTATTTTATAATTGTTTCTTACAGTTTTTGGACCAAGACAGAATTGTCACCGCATCATCAACAGGAACAGTGACCATCTTTCGCCACCACCAAAACACTCAGGTACAGTTTAGTTTTACAAATAATTGTCATAAGAAACCTTTTACATTAAGATTTGTTGGGGAGGTTTTCTGCTCAGTAACTGTTGAATTAAACAAGTAACATCTACACGATTAAAGAGTCCTACCATGGTCTCATTGGAAAGTCCTTAAATAAGAAACTTGAAAATCAGAGGAAGTACACATTCTGATTTCTAATACAGCTTGAAACAATTATCCTCTTATACTTGTAAGAGTATTTTCTCCGTGTGAAAGAGAAATAATTGCAACTTCTGTTCAGTCCTTATGTCAAAGCTTTTAATGTACCTGCATTTAAAAGGGAAGCTCATCTATGACCGTTTGAAACACCAACATGGTTCAGCTTAAGAAACAAAATGTTTGGCAAACTGCTGCATGTGATCTGTAGTATCATTCCCTTTTGAATTCATATTCCTTCTTTGTCCTGATTGTAGACCATCTCAGTTTCTCAGAAGTGGGCAAGAGCACACCGCTATCCCTGTGACAATGCTCCCTGCACCGCAGTCGTGTGCAGCAGTCCTGAGATCGTATCGGTTGGTGAAGATGGGAGGATTGTCGTCTTCAGAGCTGACCAGGAAGGAGTGATTCGAGTCATAGGTAGGATGAAGATTAATCTTTTGTGTTAAGACATTTTCATGTATTTCAAGTAACAGAAATTAACAGGTTTATGGAATGTCTGACTTTTGTTAGAGAATGCTGATAGCAGCACAATTCATGCTGTGACGTATCTGAGGACAACCGATATTTTGACTGTGAACTCCATCGGCCAATTGAAGCTTTGGGATTTAAGACAACAAAGCAACTCACCATCCCAGATTCTGTCCCTGTAAGATCACTATCCATGTGTGATATTGTTTTTTTTTCCTATTTGCCGACAGCTTTTTTTTTAAAAGAAAATTATATATAAATACTTTTCAACAGGTCAGGGGACAGAGTTCCTTTGCACTGCGTTGACAAACATCCAAACCAGCAGCACATTGTGGCCACAGGAGGCCAGGATGGTATGCTCTGTGTCTGGGATGTGAGACAAGGCAACACACCTTTCTCACTTATGGAAGCTCACTCAGCTGAAAGTAAGACGTATAATCAGTCAGTCTACCTTTTTTTAAATTAACATTTAGAATAGAAGGCATTATGTATGTAAAAAGACTTTGCTGTTTTTCCCTAACAGTGTGGGAGGTCCACTTCCACCCGACAAACCCTGATCATCTGTTCACCTGTTCAGAGGACGGCTCACTGCTGCACTGGGAGACTTCCTCTCATTCAGACATGCCTTCCTTCTTACAAGGCGAGTCAAGTTTGCAATGAAAATATATTTTATTAGAGATAATTCTTTCCTTTTTATTCCACCTCGTCAGTGTTTTACAAAAAAATGCTATCCATTTTTTATTATGGTTATGAAACATGAAAACAAGTACTATAATGGAAAAAAAATGTATTAATTTAAATACATTTGTTTGTTTTAACAACAGTATCACTACCAATGTGCGTTTTGTTTGACATATTCTCTTTCTGCCTTTAATGCACAACATAACATTACTACAATCAATTTACTTTTAGTATTTGGTGTATTTATTGTTTTTCTTCTCTTTCCAAAATGTAAACTGTCACCAAATTTTATCAATCAAAAGCTTTAAGAGTTTCTAATCATACATGACGTTAGGGTACAACCAACTTATCTTTTATAAAGTCCAATCTGCTATCCAGCAGTCTTGTCAACAGTAAACAAACTGGTATATGATGAGGAATTAACATTATTCTGTAGTCACACTGTAATCTGTTTTATTTATGTATTGGCAGGTGGCAGGAACAGCAGTATGATCTCTCGCAGTGCGATGGCCCCTGCTGGAGGGAACCAGTCCCTGATCAGCACCTGGCTTAGTGGAGACTCCAGTAAAGGCCGTTTAGAAACGACGCACATGCTGCCTACCCAGACACTATCTGTTAACAGTTTGGATGTGCTTGGACCATGTCTAGTCTGTGGTACAGATGGAGAGGCTATTTTTGTCAATAGACAGGTCCCAGTTTAAATCGAGCACATTTTTATGTGTGTGTACTGCAAGATATGGATGAAGATGTGCATTTGCTTTCCATTTATGCCACACGAAAAAAGTTTTCTTTTTTTTATTATTTAAAAGTCGCCAAAAGTACTGTATGATACATTTGGCTTTACTTGTGTGTGTGCCTGATATAGTGTTTGCCTCATGAATTACTGTTGTGTTGGTTAATTATTGTAGGTTATGTTTTTTTAAGTCATTCCAAACAAGGTGGTTCAGTTCAACAACAGATTTTGTACAGATTAAGTTTGTAATGGTAAGAAATAAAAAATATTTACAGAAAAATCTTATGAATGACTCAAGTTATGTCAGGAGATAGTTCCTTTTTGCACTGTGTTGATAAACAGACTGCATACCTTAATTCCATACTAGTAATTAAGCCCTTATTATAGCCAGTAAAATGCATTTACTGTTATATTTCAAAACGTTAATCATTCAGGTGCAAAAACAAGCAGCATCCGGGTATCTTTTATAAAGTGTATCATGTTTATATGGGGTAACTTCCGGTCTGGAATTCCAAATTAAATTTACTGCATGAAAATGTGGAGATTACGGTCACTCTCTCTACGGTAATGGTAACAGATGACATCTGGAGGAAATGACTACTAAAGGTTAGTTTTAACATTATTTCCAGTGTATTGTTACAGTAATTTCTAAATTAAAAAGCTTATATTAAAATTACTTTAAATTTAGTCTGAAAAACTACATTTAGTGAACTTTATTGTTGAAAGGTAAAAAACCGGATGTGTAAAGGGTTCGCTTTGCGTCTAGATTTCTCACTGTTGTAGTTGTCATTCAGACATCCCAGGAATTCATCACGACTAGTAACCAACTAGCACGGCACAAGGGCATTTTAAGTGAAATCTCGTCCTTGACGCTGAGGAAGGTCACGCTACCAGCGTTAGCCCTTGGAATAGGAAAAATCTTGAGGAAAGTGGCATTTCAAGACAGCGGTGAGTTGTCCAACCAAGCCAACTGCTGGCAGTTGTGTTCCGAGCTAACAGGCTAATTCGCAACCTGTTGTTGAATAGCACCAAATGGATGCCTTTAAAAAACAGGCCGCGTAGGCTTTTCTGTTCTGTTTGATTGGAAACCAACTGGACGTATGGCCAACACCACCGCGGACCAACGGATCGCTAATTAATGGAAATATTTTGATAATCGTAACAAAAGTTTTTGGCTCTGAGTGATATCGGCCCTGACCTCACATAACTGGCATTATAGTAGCGCTCTGTTAGCGTACAATGCTAACGAAGCTAGCAGTAGACGGGGTCTTGGTCTTTAAAATAATTTATCTAGATAGATTTTTTTTTTTACTTGAAAACTGTGAAAAACAAGCGTAACTTCTATATGACCAAATATTTTTCACTTGGTAAATGTTTATCTGTTTGTTAATTACTCGACTCAGTTTTTGCTCAACCTGTTTGGTAACATGTCATGTACTCTGGATGCCTGTTTATCTCACTCTGGAATTGAATATTTACAGCAGCAGCAAGCAAATGTGAAGTCAGACGTCAGAGACCCATACTACCATTACGACCCTGGACTGCTGACATCCCCCTCATCATCATCATCATTATCATACATGAGGAGAGGGGGGAAATCCGAAGGACACAGGCAGATGAGACCCAATACATTCCCTGCCAGCAACTACAGTGGCAACAGCCAACAAATGCTGAGGGACATACGAAACAGCCTGCGGAACTTGTCCAAACCCTCTGACCCACCTAAAGTGGACATTGGTGGACAAGGAAAAACGCACCTAGAAGATCAAAGGCAACAGGGACGCAGTAATAACTCCAAACACGCATACCACAAAGCCTTACAAGAGATCCGCAACTCTCTGGTGCCTTTTGAAGTGAGCAATAAGTCCAACACTTCAGGCCCAGATGCAAGCAAGCAAACGATGTTGGAATCATCATGTGCTGGGTTTGAGGAGGTAAGAGGAGTGTTTTTCTGATGTCTTTTGTCTTTCTGACAGATATGTTTTCATTTTAAGGGCTGTCATTCTATTCATATTTTCGTACTTGAGGATAATCACCTGGTACACTTTGTGTGGAAGGGAACTGTTTAGAAAATTTCAGGTATGCAGAGTGAAGTGAAAAGCTTTGCACAGGTAACAATACAAAAGAAGTTTCACATTTGACTGTTGTCTTTGGCTTGACTGAGTGTATGCAGTGCAGGAATGAAGCTGGACGGTGTATACAAAGTTAGGTCAAAATCAGACCTGAAGAAGTAATTTGATCTGAGTGAATTATTTCAAGTAAAATCCTCTTCTTCCTTTCAAATGTAAGAATTTGATTTATCTGTTTTTAGATAATTGATTTAAACTGTTGCATAACCAAAAGGATAAGAGGAAATATAATAACCTCAGGCTAATTTACATGATTGTTGAGCAAAAAATATTGATGCTTTGGTCCAGTCTCAGTTGTTGTGTTTTCGCCTCTGAAGCGAAGCAGCAGCCGCCGTGTCGGGGCCACTTCAGACTACATGGTTAAGGGGAGCGAGCAGATGTCTGTTGGGAACTCCAATTCTACTGGCCTAATAGCTGCAGGTATGTAAACCATTTTTTGACATTAATGCTGGTTTTCCTCTTATTTTTTTATCTATGCAGCTTTTGTATTATTTCCATAATTTAGGGCTCTTAAATTATGTGTTATATGTGCTGATATAGAGTATGAGTTGCTGCTTCTTCATAAAGAAACAGAAGGCATATGTTTTTTACACACAGTAGTAATATAAAGGAGGAAAATTGTAAACCTTTATCAAATACATTATATTAATACTGCTTATACTATATACTGCTTTTATTAATACTGCTTAATACATTTCAAGTTGTTGCACAAATAACATGGGAGTTAGCGAATGGGTATTACAGGCATGATTCTTAAGTCAGAGACATAGTTTCACATCTAAATGTGGTGAAAAATTCACCTTAACAAATTTTTTTTTTTTCTTATTTAGACCTTTTTTTATTTCCAGTTAGAGATGCTTTTTGTTTTCATTTTTGTATATCTAGGGACTTCTCATATCCAGCAGGCTGTGCTGAGAAGGCCCAGCTGGAAAGGCTCCAAGGAGTCTCTGGCTCCTCGGCTTGGTCCCATGGTGGGGGATGGAATGATGTACCTTACAGATCGCTCCGATCCACCTCCTGCCTTCTCACAAGGTCACTCCGCTAACGGCCAGAGAGTCAACCCTCCACTACCGCCTCAGATGCGCAGCGTCACACCTCCACCGAGCCGCGGCGCCATGCCTCCTGCATCATCCCGGGACAGCAACCCGTCAACCAAGCGCTACCCGGGAAATATGGATTATCTCCCACCCCGGATCTCTCCGGTGCCCCAAGGAGCCTGGCCTGATGCGTACTCGACTTCAGCGCCTCAGAACCAGCGGGGGATGAGCCCTGCTCCTGTGGGCCACCAGCCCATCATAATGCAAAACTCCGGGGGGAATAAGTTCATCTTCCCTCCCAGCTGGACTCCGAATGGCACACCTCAGCCGGACTACATGGCCGGGGGCAACAGGCAACCCCCTCCCCCTTACCCGGTCAATCAGAGCAGCCGGCACAGTCCTACAGACCAGCAGGCAGGAGGACCTGCATCTTCTCCCTCTTATGTTAACGGTGGAAGCATCCCTCAGTCCATGCTGGTTTCTAACCGGAACAGCCACAACCTTGACCTGTACAGCATAGGCCCTCCTCAGCCCTGGTCCCAGGCTCCCCTGGCCTCCAATCAGCCGCTGTCTTCCTCTGGCACCAGCAGCAATCAGGACCTGTCCCCATCATGGCAGCACAACATGCCGGTTCGCTCCAACTCTTTCAACAACCATCCGCTCAGTAGCAGAGCTGCTCATCCGACCAGCTCGCAGCCCTCTGCCACCACGGTCACCGCCATCACACAGGCCCCCATCCTGCAGCCGGTGAAAAGCATGCGTGTCCAGAAACCTGAGCTGCACACTGCCGTAGCTCCCACACACCCTCCGTGGATGCAGCAGGTCACCACATCTTCAGGGGCACCGGCTTATCCAGAACCCTCGCCTCAAGTCCCTCAGATCCCTGTAGAGGCGCCCAGTTACCAAGGTCCCCCTCCGCCCTACCCGAAGCACCTCCTCCAGCAGCAGGCTGCACCCTCCCCTCCATCCTACGATCCAGGGGCCGGTAAGCTTGGCACGGGTCGAGACGAGCCTGCCGAGGAGGAGAGCGGCAGCAATCAGAAAGCATCCGAGAGCCCTGAAAGCGCAGCGGCAACGGAGAAGGAGAGGAAGCAGATCACAACGTCGCCTGTACCCGTCCGCCGTAACAAGAAGGATGAGGAGCGTAGAGGGGAGTCCGGGAGAGTTCCTCTGTACTCCCCACAAGCCTTCAAGTTCTTCATGGAGCAGCATGTAGAGAACATCCTGAAGAACCATCAACAGAGGATCCGAAGGAGGAAGCAGCTGGAGAGCGAGATGCAGAGGGTGAGAACGCCAGTAAAGGAGTTTTAACCAGCTCTAACTGAACTTTTCCACTTTTTACTATTTTCTGAGCTTTATCTGTCCTACTTTGCATCGCTGGATTATCTGATCTTTTTCATGCATTCTTATTCTCTTCTAACTGTTTTTTCTTTCTCTCTCCCCTCGCTGTCACTAACAGCTGATCTAAAAGGTAAAGGTGTCTCTGCTGTCCTGTGACGCAGAATAGCCCACACGTCGGCTGTTTCAGTGAGGTGTTAAGAGCCTGCTATTTGTAATTCGAATGCACTACGACACATGGAAGCATGTCACCCTCTGTGACTGGAGAAAATGCATGTCACTTCATGACACCTTACTGACTGTGACACAGCCTGTGCATTTTAATTTCTTGTTAAATTGTGATTAACACAATATATATATATATATATATATATA
>JBBDHI010000024.1:18496678-18513178 GCA_037177115.1 Craterocephalus stercusmuscarum
GTTTCTTATATTTCAAGTGGCCAAACCTATCATATAATTGGACATTATTAGATTATTGGTTGTTACACTAATCTCCAAAACTTCTCAGTCAAAAGCTCATGTCAGGATAATAGATATGCTCGTAGAAATAGGAAAGGAGCTCAGAGTTTTCTTTTTAATCTCATAGTGTGTTAGAGGAAGTCCTCAATTCCTCTTTGTCATTCTCTCACAATATATCAGGATATTGAACAATCCTTTATTGTGTACATTCCTAACGTGCATGTTAGACCCAGGAGGAGAAAAGCTGGCTCCCTTCAAAGCTTGGTTCCCAACATGGACTGCCTCCCAGGATCTTTGTTACACAGGGCAGAAAAGCAGTTTTTATTTTGCAATGAAGATGCAGCAGTCATAAATTTAGACACCCAGGTCATGAAAAATATGGGAAAATGTTTGGAAAAATAAAAAATTAAATCTGTGTGAAACTGATCTCTTACATTAAGTCTGTTAAAGCTGTCTGCAATGAAAGTGAGCCGCACGTTTTTATTTTAATGCATTTTAATCCCATATTTCCTATCCCGTCCTGTCCTCTCACCGAGGCCCGTATCAATGGACGTACCTCCCTTTTAAACAAAAACATTTTCGATGACAGAATTTGCAATCAGTTGACACAGTGTTTTTTTTTTTTTTGTCTCTTATCTAAAAGAAACGAAAGACGTTCATTCACTGAAACACTGTATTTCTGTGATATCACATCACAAAGGCCGTAAAGATCTGTTTTTAATAGAGGTCCTCTAAACCGGAGATGCCTATTAATTTTCCAAATAGAGAGGTCTTTATTTAAAATTCAAACATTCATACACAATACTATGTGAGTCATTGCAGAAGTTGAGTTGAGCTATTAAAAAAGAAAATTTACTTTTCATATGAATATGAAAATAATTTCATAAGCTGTTTTATATTTAGTATAACATGATGTAATTGTACAGTACTGTTTAATGAATAATTAGTAGTAATGATCATCTATAACATGAGTTATGAGTGCACATGTGCAGCTATAAGATAAGCTTCTTCATATCGCATCAATATTCTTTCCTGACATTTCTAAACTTCCCAGTTTGTAATTTGTTTTATTTTAGCCGATAATTTTGAAATAAATTGGTCCCACATCTAACCCTGACGTCCCTGAACTGGGACCAGCTGGAGTTCTTCCTGTATCTCTCTAGCCTGGTGACATAGATGAGAGATTGTATTTCAAAGTCTTTTTTTTTTTTATCGAATAGATCCCACAGTTGTGCTCGTTCGTCTAAGACTCCCTGTTTTGGGGCTGTGAACATTTAAATTCCAAGGACCCAGCTCCCTGAAAACAAAAGGTTTGAAACCCTTAACTGCCCAATAAAAATCAAGGAGGATTTATTTTACAGTTTAAGAGCCTAAATCCAATAATTATTACCTTGATTTCTGTGATTTGGCACTTTCTCTTTGAGAGTAAATGTCTGAGGTGTGGAAAAGTCTCCTGACTCAGGGCTAATCCTTATCCTGTGCCCTTCAGCACTTCTACATGAAGCTGCTCATATTTCTTCCTGTTACGCTGTTTCCCAAGGGACCACAGCATTAAAACTTTTTAGTGCTAATCTGTATAAAATCTTTAGAGGCTCTGCGGCTCACTCTGCGTGTTTGACTGGGTGGCTGCTGAGCAATGAGAATCAGCGACTGCCCCAGAGGTGGAAGATGATTAAGGGGAAGAAGTATTTCCTGCCTTTGATGCATCAAACCTTCTCCGTTGGGTTCAGAGGAAAGCTCCATTAGTGTGAGCTGTTTTTGTCCTGCAAAATGTAGATTAACCTCTTTAATTCAGCCTCAAGATGCAGATGTATTTAATGGAAGTGTCAGGATTGATACAGATGATTAATCTTAAAATTGAATTACTTGTCAATGTGCCTTTGTTTTGGAACATAATAAAAAAATTTTCCTGGAGCATGATGAATAAAGTCTCTGAACTAAATGGTATTAGATGCTACATATCCACATTATCCTCATTGTATTAGCATCTTTGCAGAAATGTGACATTCATAACAAAACCAGCATGTGCACCCACTTATATGTTAATGGACTCTTCCTATTTCCATCAGTGTGATTTCTGCACACAACCCTGCAAACTGCTAAAGCAGGAAGGGATGGCGTAACCAGCTCTCAGGCTTTGTTGAATCACGGTATCACAATTTCTAAAAATGTATGAATTTCTAAGAAACATAATTCACTAAAATTAGGTGTTTCTGTCCCATCTGCCAGACTGGTGATATACAGTAGATCCGTGCTACCTTGCATACAGCTCACTCAGCAGAAATGTGAATATCTAAAATATCTGGGTGTTAGATCCACAGCAGATTGGGTTGGAGCCCTAATCAATAAATTCTTGCAGTTTCTACGCACTGCAGCAAAAGTGTGTTAATAAAAGCAAAATAAGCCATGCAGCCTTCAGGGGAAAATCAGCTGATGGGTGTCGTGTTTCCATTCGCACCAGCCAGGGTCAAATTAATGTCACATTATGTTAATCTCTAAATAAAGTGGTCAGATAATTATTGTTTAGTTAACATAGTATGACATAAAAACAAGAATTAGCCATAACCACTTTGCTTGTTCCCAGCTCCAGCCCTGGCCCAGCTTCCATCTGATTGGTTGAGACTAATATAAACCCCCCCAATCAGAGAATGTTGCCTGAAGGTTATATTTTATTCTTTCATCTCTAGTGACCAGTGGCAGAAAGGTTACTGGGCAGAGAGACTCTGGAAGAGTGAGAAACAGCCAATTACAGGAAACATAATGTAACAGAGCCCGGCTCTGTTTCTGCCTCTGCTCGCTAACATAAGTAGGTCAGAACTGGCCTTGTGAGGCTGTGATGGGTCATCTGCTGGTTCTGTGGGGTGCTGCTTGTGAAATGGCCTCCAAAGGGCAGCGGTCCATCTGTGCGGTGTGTTGGTGCAACTGTTGTTTGCATTGCTGGGGGTGTCATCAGGGCCAAATGTAAGGCTGTACGTCGGTTTGGCTGTCCGGGTTGCGACACAAGCCCGTAAATTCACAACATCACAGGTTTAGATGTCACTCTGTGAGCTCCTGTCTGAATCCCTTTCTTGTTCTCACTGTTTTTCCTGGGATAATGTGTGGCAGAGCTGAGGGTGAGGCGCTACAGCCGGACTGAAAGCGCGTGAGGAAAAAGCCATTCCCCTATTATGTTATAAGAGCAACTAATTGCTTTGTCTCATTAACAAATATACCCTGACTCAAAGGAAGATAAGAAATATACCTGGTTGTAAAATAATGTGACGTGACAACTTTCTGAGAGATTTTTATTATCTTAATATTATTTTTACTATTAAGTACAGCAGATGTTACTTTTCAGTGTAAGAAAACTGGAAACAATATCCTTTAATATATTTGGTAAATAATGTCTTAATAGCAGAATCTTTTTTATGTTTTTATTTTATTTGCACCTAAACACATCGGGGGAAAAAAATAAAACCAACCATAAGAAACGCAATAAAAAGAGTGCAGGAAATTAAAAAAAAACAAAAACAAAGATGTGGGCTTATAAACAATCCTCCTCATCTCAAACTTGCATCTAACGATCAATAATTTTTAGTTAAGTTTAACTATCAATAAGTGTTATTAAATGTGTTATTCATCTTTCTTTTTAATCTAGTATTGTGTTTGTAGACAACAACATGATATAAAAACACTCGTTTAAGGGGATAAGCTACCGTTGCGTGTGGTGTGAAAAGGACATAGGCTGCACATCATCGCCTGTTATCCCGTCCATGTATGGCCAGGAGGCTCCTTTCTTCACCTCCTTATAGTCTCAGTCAAGTGTCATTATCCGTTTGATCTCTGATAAAACAAACCAGACCACATGCCATCCTGTGTGAGCTTTTAATTCACTTAAAGGAATAACAGTTTCCTAATAAGGGTAAATAATATATCAAAGCATCAAAAAATGAAAAGTGAAAATCTCTAAATAATCTAAAATCTAAGCCAAATAAAATACTTTTGGTGGTGTGTACTAACCAGACAGCCACAGAGGATGTAATGGGATACATTACAAAACTAATGAAGGACAACAGGTCTTTCATCTTGCTCCTGTCATTGTCTCTGGTAGCTGCATGATGGATGGGAATGATAGGAAATGCGTATGATGGGATGATAATACAAAACCATTTTATTTGTGCCACAGATGCTCTACACACATTACTGGTAGCAATTTTTAATATCTGTAGGTTTTTCTAATTACAAATCCAAGTTCCTCTTTTTCCCTTAATTTAAACTTGTAGCGTTGCTCCTCGGTGACAGGCAGGAAGTTTTGTGTGGTCATTTTATTTGTCTTTCAGATCTCATGAGCAAATTTGTCACAATTTAAGCTTCTCCTAATTGCTAACTGGAGTTCATCAGTCTGAAGCATGTGATTAACAAGTTTGTGCGTTTACACAAATCTATCTTGGAAGTGAGGTTTGTTTTGTGCTTCCAGAAAGTTCCTGGAAGAATCTGAAATATTTGTCAAACTGGATTAAATCCACATTTGTACAAATGCAGAACTGCTTCAGGGCTTTTTCTTATTATTATTTTAGCTTCACCTAAGTTAAAGCTTTATAATAAGTTCAGAGATGACAATACCAGAACTCACTGGTAGTTAGGGAATAACATCAATGTAATGTCACCAATATAAAGAAGGTGTAAATATAGAAGGATGTACATCAAGCTTTTGTGCAACAACAGAGGAAAAAGATGATTTTGACTTGTTTACATCACTTTTGAATTCCCATCTGGAAAGCTATGTTTCTTTTACAGAAAACCTTCTGAAAAACCATCAGAAACCATTTGGTTCAGATGTGCCTCCTGTTTTTAGGCTGAATGAAATAAACAAAAGAGTCTTTTCTTTGCTTCATAACACCATAACACTGGTAAAAATGATTAATAATTCATCCTTTTCTTCCATATTCTTGGTCATTTTTGTGATTTTCTCTCTTTTACTGTCCCAGTTTTTACCCTCACTTTCTTTTCCTATTGGTTAGTTTTTCCACACATGGAACAAGCTATTAGTGAGCACACGTTCAGAGCCATTTTACTGTTACTGTAGTTGCTCTCTGTTTTAGTAAATCTGTCATGTTCTGTTAAAAACTGACCTTTATGTTGTCATATTTTATTTTCTACATCGTAGCTGCACCCAAAAAAAGCTTTCCTTATATTATTTCATAAAAGTAGTTTTGAATGAAAAAATGAAAATTAGAAACCTCAGATAAATATCTGATTCTTGTGACGTGAACACCACCAATGTCGATTTAACAGAGACTCATGCAAATAATCTGGGAACAGCTTCCAGGTTAAATTCTTGTTGGAAAACAAGTCTGCTAATTACAATAATCAGTGCATAAGTTTACTGAAAATGAGGAAAGCGATTTCTATTCATAATAAATTTACCACTATGTACGTTATTAACCTCCTATTCCCCATTAATTACTCTCAGACTCACAGATTTGATGTTGACTTGTGCGAGTTGTGTGTCAGTTCAGCAGCTTTTCGCATCTTCATGTCGAGCTGCAGCTTCATCTACAGCTTGCTCAGTCCAACCCTCCTCCTCCTCCTCCTCCTCCTGCTCTTTAGATCCACTTTTCTAGGTCAAACCTGTAACATACTGAACCTCTCATTAAAGACCCCTTCATCTTTCTGCCTTTTTAAGTACATCTTAAAACCTCTTAAATGAGTCTGACCTGAAGACTCTACTAGAGGTTTGTCTTCTGGAAAACATAAACGTATTTTATCGTCTGAGGAAAATATTGCATAGTAGCTGAGGTATAAATGGGCTCCAGTTTAAAAATAGCCCCACTACGGCTTGTGAATTAGGAATTAACGGCGTAATTTTGACTGAGTTTGTGGAGACAGAATATTTTGTTAGCGTAGACTTCTCTCAGGAGGGTGAATCAAGTAAGCAGCATCAAAGAATGAGAACTCGTCTTTGGCAAACTTCCCAGATTAAGTCTGTTTTGGGAAACTCAGGGTCGTTTCCCAACACAATTTCTTTTCTAGGAAACTCAAAATAGATGTCCTACTGTCAGACTTTGCTGCGGATAGAGGAGGACAGCTTTTACTGAAGCAGCTGAAACTTAAAGCTGGGAGACATTGCCCACCATGAGCTTACAGTTTCCACATCAACATGATTTATTCGAATCATCAGTTAGATATTAATGTTAACTCTGTCGTGCTATGAATGGATCTTTTGTTACCAGTTCGGCTTTTGTTATAAGGGGAACTCAGTCTTGACAGGGTTGGGTTTTCTTTCTATTTCCTAGCAACTGAAATAAGCCAATCATGTTGCATGCACAGCAACAATGACCATAACCTCACCGGGATACACATACTCACATAGAAGTGTATGTACTGGGTAAAAGCTTTGATCCACACCTCATTTCTTTATGCTTCGCTTCCAAGCAGACAGACTGTTTAAATAATCTTTGGAAGCTGCATTGAGCAAAACTTCTTCAGGCTTTTTTAATGTCTTTCTAACATTTTTTCGGACATTTTGCATTGGTTCAGTCCAGTCTTAAGGTTGATTCTGAAGTAATTTGCTTCTTTTTTTTTAACCGATTCATCACTGACCTGTATAATGCACTGATAAAAATACGGGGCTTGATCTACTTTAAAAAAGTAAGGCAACCTTTTGCATATTTTTATCTCATAGATCATACAAGTGACGTCTGTGTTTGTACAACATTAATTTTACAAGTAAAGTTAATTTACTTTTGCAAACGTAGGCAACTCATTTGTGATAAATGAACTTCACCTGCAAAGTAACTTGTCTTAACTTGTAAATGTAAACTGACTTTATTAGCAAAAGTAAGTTGACTTTTTTAGCAAAAGTGAGTTAACTTTACTTGCAAATGTAAGTTAACCTGAATTGCAAAATGAATGTTGTACATACAAAGACAACCCTTGTTCATTTATGTGACAAAATGATGCAAAAAGTTGCTTTACTATTTATCAGTACATAAAAGACAGTATATTTTTGCTACGGTGAGTTACTTAAATCAAGAATGAGAAATCTGTGTTTGGTCAATCTATCCAAACGAGGCACCCAACGCAAAAGATGAAACAACATTAAAGGGACTATACCCGATTTCACGTCTGGCTAGCTTAGTTAGCGATAGCGGCTAGTTTTCTTTAGCTTTTGTGTGAAGCTTTTTCTTGGCTGGGTTTAACTTTCATAACTTGACACCGGATCATTAGGGGAACGCTATTACTGGCTGATCGGAGTCTGGACGTTCCGAAAATTAACCCGGCAGAGAAAGAGTGTCAAGCTAAATTAGCCGCTGTCGCTAACTAAACTAGCCGGACGTGAAATATGGTATAGCTCCTTTAAACAAATATTAAAATTGTTTTTTTAAACAACTTATAGGTTGGTCAAAGCCCACATCATTTGTTTCCGTTTCTTTAGGTGCACATGTGAATCAGACAAGACATAAAATAGTATCTTTGCACCAACAAGGTGATTCCCAAAACTGTTTCTCAGCGTGATGTGCAATGCAGCCTTTTCTAACAGCATTTTAAAGACTTTTACGCAGCAGCGTATTTACCAGCTTTCCATGTGTTCAGCATGAAAAGTCAACACTTACTCTCATGCACAGCCTTATGGATGGAATAATGGTACTTCCTGTTTGTATAGCTGCCTTCCTGTGTAATTAGTGGAGGAAAAAGTCTGAAAAGAGAGATGGAGGTCTGTGTGTGTGTGTGCATTTACAGTTTATCTTGAGTGTGTGTTTTTGCATGTGTGTAGGAAGCTGATAACGGAGCTCATCTCTGCTCTCCATCTTTCAGCAATGCGGGCCGCCTCGCTGAAATATTAATGAATCAGCTGTGAGTGTGTTTTCATGTGTGTGTATGAAGTCAGTATCTGTTCATGAGGTCAGCGGCTCATTTCTTAAACAAAATGTTAAATATGTTTTTTTGTAATGGGGGCAGATGTTTTGTTGTCAGTTTAGGCCTCATTAAATTTAAAAATTGAATAATGAATGTCGCACAAGCTGTGTGAAGACTTCACCACAAAACCAGCTAAATAATTCTCAAAGCCTGCTGTTATCTTAACACCAACAAATGAATTAGGGATTGAATTTCACTGGTTTTTGGGGCAATAAAGTCTTCTATAACCTAGGATCACACACATGAAGAAGTTTCCCTCTAAATAAATGCTCAGAGAAACTTGTTTTATACTCAAGTGGACATAAGGCACCTAATTTGGTGAAAACAGCCAATCATGTGGATGTCATCCATCATTTTCTCAACATATTATCTGTTGTTTTAACATTTAAATGGTTTATGTGACTATATAGACTTACTGATTTAAATAAATAGTCAATAGAAAAGAAAATCAAGGAAAATTGAATGATTGTCTTGATTTTCTTCATATGTTCAGGAGTTTTGAAGGCCTTATCAGCTCACACACTGCTGATCTGTGCCCGGGAGTTATTTCTCCTGACATCCTATGACTCTTTTGGACGATCTTTATCAGGCACTTGGAAAGATAAATCACCCTCACATCATTAATGTTTTACCATTACAAAAGCAGCCACTGATACCGTCTGTTGTATTCACCTGGCTGGTAAACAGACCAAGCTTTCTCTTTCTTCAGTTTCACATCACAGACACTCTGAATGTAAGATATTTTTATCAAACTTAATTTTTTTCTTGTCATTTTTTCCCTGCTATTTGCTCAGTTTTGACCCTACACCCTGTTCGCACTCTTACAGGCTGCATCTCCACGATGATAAGGTTTACATGTGCAGAATTTCTGACTGTAAAGTGGGTAAGCCTGACCCTATCAGGCCAAATCTGTAGAAATCGTCTTTCTGTTAATTAAATATGGACAGCTGAAGTCACATTAATGTACAAACGGGACGATTCACTTGAAATATATTGAGCTTCATGATCTGTTTGTAAGGTAATGTTTCTCAAATTATAAAGACAAAGCTGTGTTTGTTGAGCAGTTAATCCTATTAAATAAGCTTAAAATATATAAAATTGATATTTCAAGCTTTTATCACCCCCACAACGCCTCGTCATGTGCACACAACAGTCTCACATCAATGAAACATTGTGTTTCTCTCTATTTGTTGTATCCAAATTAACCATGAGGAGCATTTACAGAAATGTGACCAATGTGAAAATGACTGAATGTCTTTGCTTTAACAGAGAAAAGAAGCCATTTATATGATATATGCCACGAGGGGAGAGGGCTTTAATGGTACTGATGGAAAATCAAACAAGCAAATTTCCTAATTTTGTTGGACTTTTGCTTCAAACATGTTTTAGATGATATATTTGCTCCAACTTTCCCATGAGAAAGAGTCTAAATAGATTCTTCATTCTCTTCCAAACTACATTGATTGTTACTTTATCTTGTTTGCTCATTGAACAAGTTCAGTGATTAAACTCAGTAGATAGTGATGCTTACATGATCTTCTTACTGTATTTACACTTAGCTTGTTAACACAAATATCTAATTAGCCAATCACATGGCAGCAGGAGTTCACCCTGAGTATCAGAATAAGGAATAAAGGAGATTTAAGTGACTTTGACGTGGTTGTTGTTGCTATAGGGGCTAGTTTGAGTGTTTTAGAAACAAAAATGCATTGTTGAGGTCGGAGGAGAATGAGCAGACTGGTTGGGTATTATAGAAAAAGAACAATAAATCAATAACTACTGTGGGTTACAGCAGGAAGAAGATGGTCTGAGGTAGAAACAACATGAAAGCATGGATCCATCCTGCCTTGTATGGGTGTTTCAGGCTGCTGCTGTGTATTGATGTTGGCGATATTTTTAAATACCAACTGAGCATCATTTAAACATGGATCAAGATCTCTGAGAAATGTTTCCATCACTTTCTTCTATATGCCAAAAAGAATTAAAGCAACTCCAAGTAAATGTATTCTGACTTCATTCTTTGATAAAATCCTGCCAAATTTAGCATGACTAAAACAGACTTACATTGTGTCCATAATCAGCCTTTAAAAAGGACTTTATGGATAATACTCTGCTTAGAGATGGATCTTCTTAATGTCTCTGTAAGTCAGCATGAGATCTGATCTGAGCTTCAAGCTGTTTACGTGGTTTTTGCATTGATCAGGACAAACGTGAAACTGATTCCCGCTGATGCTCTGACCTTTGTTCTTTTATCTTCTGTAAGGCACAGCATTTTGTGTCTCTTCTATGAATCTCCCCAGCAGGCTCTCTGTAACTGTACTGCACACACAAGACCTGTTGTCGTCACATGATATTTATAGCACGGTTGCTCTCAGCAGGCTCTGGCTGACTGTAATTGGCTGGGTGACTTGGATGCAGCGCTTCCCATCCTCCTCACTTTCCTAGCAGGAAATGGATCAGTAACAGCCAGAAGTATGCGAGCATGCACTTATGGGCTGATTATACGTCCATTAAAAGGTTTGCAGGCTGGCATGTTCTCTTAGCAAAGTGAAATGTGTTTATAATTGCTTCAAGCGCGTTTCCTTTAAGCATCTTCGAGCAGAATCCACACAGAATCCAGATATATTTATAACTAGATTTGACCTGGTATCTGTGTGCTATTTACAGCGACTAACACAGTTTTTAGCCATCACTACAGCTCATTTACTGTTGTTTGATTAATTATCTGGAAGAGCTTATTTTATTTTTCAAAATATACTGCATCCCCACATATAATGAATTTAAAATACACCAGCACAGATCCTCAAGGGCCAAACGCACTTGCTGCGTAGCGGGGTTAGACAACACAACCCTGGAGCATTTTCAACATAGTGTTTTAATATATATATATATTTTTAGTATTGATTAACACAAGGACTAAGCCAGTAATTCCCAGTATAAGCTGAATGGAAAACCTCTCAGATAGTTTGTATTTCCTCAGAGGATGAAGGATGATATGTTAGAGTGAACCCTCAGGTTACAGAAAGCAGTCTTGAATAAAGAGTATTTGCTCATGAGTTAAAAAGTCTTTTGGGGAAAACTGTAGTTCAATCTTTATTCTTTTTTTGTATAACTCTCCATAAAACATCCTAAAGCTCATCATTAAAGGAGCTATACCTGATATCATGTCAGGCTACTTTTGTTAGCGATAGCGGCTAGTTTTTTAGCTTTGGCGTGACTCTCTTTCTCTGCCAATGGGGTTAAGAGATAGAGCGTCACACCAAAGCTAAAAAGCCAAAGCTATAGCCGCTATCGCTAACTAAACTAGCCGCACGTGATATCAGGTATAGCTCCTTCAATGGCTGCAAAAAGCACAACTCTTTGTTGTAAAGATGTAGATTGTCATACATTTTGAAAGAAAATTAATAAATATAATTTAGAAAGGAGGTAACCACTTTTAATTATGTCTATGACGTAATTCTAATGGAAAACAAAGAAAGATTCGTATAGATAAATCTGGAAAAGAGACATTGTCTGGTGATTGGTATTTGTGATATTCGTGTTTTCTGGTGTGGGTAGTATTGTGTGTTCTAACTTTTGCATGTTCTCCCATGCATACGCAGGATCTCTGTGAGCAATCCAGCTTCCTCCCATTGTTCAAAAACACGCATGTTAGGTTAATTAATGTTTGTAAATTGGGACTGAGGTTACTCTGATGAAACCAGATACATAAGGTTTCCACTATAGTACCACATATGAAAGAAGCCCGGGTAAGATTATAAAAAAGTGGATTTCTGGTGTTAAAAGATATGATTTGAGTCAGATGAGGGCAAATAAAAAAATGAAAACACATTTGGACCACTTTTTCCTGCATTGTGTAGCCTAAAGAGAATCCAGTCTGAGCCCCATCTGACCCAGTATGTCCAACAACTTTCCCCTGACTTGTACTGTAAGCTGCCAATTGTCAAGTCATTGAAACATCCATGGTTTGGCTTAGATATTAATAAATACATTATAACATGCTGGCATCACATCCCTTAATACAAAAAAAGTGAACAAACATACCGCTTTTGTATTCCCAGTTGACTTTTTTCTTGCAGATGTGTGTTACTACATATATTCTGACCTCCAAAAACAAGCTGCTTGACATATAAATCACATCTGATGTGCTTGGATCTATTTCTTAGATTTTCTTCCCTGGATCTATCTCAGACCTACAGACACAAACTCGTGTGTTTCAGGGAATCCTGCCTGATGAAAATCACTGTTTAACTGACTCCATCGCTGTTCAGTTTAATGGGATAGATGAATACTGAACTGTGATTTATGATCAGGAATATTCTGTTGTAAATCCACAGTAAACAAGAATTCATTGCATTTTGGCTGCATGCCTCCTCTGTGTTGGACATAAAGAGATTTGTTGCTTTTCCTGCTGCTTGTGATTTGTTTCATTATCAACAAACCATTGTACCACAGCCCAAGACATCTAAATAATGAATTTGGGAGCTCCCCGCTGCACTTTTCTCATTAGCCTGTCTGCGGCTAAATACCCTCAGGCTGTTAGCGATCTGGCTCAGTCTTGACCTTTGAAGGAGGTCTTTAAAGGCACAAAAACTTTTAAAGAAAAGGTTTATTAAAGGCATGAAAGACAAACGTATCTCTTCTGTTCTTTTGAGCATTTAACATGATCCTGGCTGGTGTTTATTTGTGCTTTGGGAGCCTCATTACATTTTACAGACTGTTTCAGGGAAGGTTTAGTAAATGCTTGCAGTAAGTCAGTAAAATGTCATCTCAGGTGATAAAAATACAACTTTGTTCTGGCTGAAGCCTTGATCTCCCTGGATGCTTGGAAGCAGGATAATGACCCCAGTGAGAAGTGAGTCAAAGGTCATGTTGGCCTCTTTACTGAGTCCCTTTTCTTCTCTTTTCCTTTCCACCCTTTTATCAGTGATAATTTCCTATTAGACCAAGGAAACAACTGGCTTCGATGTTAATAGATGGTTCTTCCAATCAGAGCAGATTAACTCGTTCAGTGGCTAATCAAAGTTTCAGACAAAAGTGTGCTGTAACAATATAAAGAATTAGAAAAATCGTGTCGTTTTAAACAATAAATCATATAAATAATCCTCCTAATGAACCTAGACATGAATATAGAGTAATATGCTAGTGTTAACACTAATAGTTGTACTCTATAAAAGGTTTCTGTGTTAAATGGGCCATGAATGGCTTGTATCAAGCAAAAAGCAGATAACTATAGAGTTTCATGAATTGTGGGGGTTGAGAAGATAATCATAGCAAAGATTATCACGTTAACACAAGCACAGATAAACAGGCTGAAGTTCAGGGCTGCAGAAATATACTTGTTCTGAATTTAAATGAAGTTAAAACATGAACCTACGTTAAATGTAAATTACCAGCCTGCAGCTTTGAAGCTTTTATGTAAGCAATCAGGCTACGAGGGAGAAGAGATACTGGATGCACACAAGGCAAAGTCTCTGACATAAATCAGCCTTTAATGAAGCTGAAAGAATATGACAGAACACAAAGAGCAGCAAGGCAGGGAGTCACATCCCCACATATACACACTGGAGACAAAGACAGCATGAAACAAAGGGCTTTCTGTGCAGCAGATGCATCCTCTCTGAAGGACTCCACTGTACTCCGCAGCAGTTTAAATGTGTGTTTTTGTGTTTGCTCTTAAGCAGACAGTGCGGTAAATGCTAGAGAATGTATGTGTTGCACACAATAGACACACACTGTCTTTTGTAGTAAGTCCTGGAATGCAGTCATTACTAAATATCAGCAGGCCTTGTTTACTGCCTCTGGGCCCCTCTCTCATCCCTCCTCATCCTCAGTGTTTCCTCTCACTGTCCATCCTGTTACAGACTAAGATTTCTGCCTTTAAAACTTGAACATTGCATCATTATGACTCTTTAATCTCCCTGGGAAGAGAAATGCTGCAGCTACACGCTTCAAATGAGTCGCCCTGTTTCAAATGCCTATTCCAAAATGTACAAACTACAAAGTGAGTCAATCATCATCGTCCATGTTTCCCTTCAGCAGCTGCATATGGAGGCGCATTGTGTCGTTCGGTTTCGGCCCTTCAGAGTTTCTGCAGGGCTCAGCTTGTTTTTGTGTGTCGTCATCGTGGCGATGTAAAGATGCCGGCCCGCGGCATCCGTCTGGCTCGTCAGCACAACGTCCGTGCTGACTGCACAAAGGCTGAACTGTGCAACACGCACATGAACTGAGTTTGAACTCGAAGCCCTTGAAAGGCGCTTTTAGACTCGTTTCAGATTTTTATTTCTGTCAGATTTGTCACTTCAGCCTGAAGCCAGCCCGAGCTTAATGATGAAAACAAAGCCGGGGGGCTGATTGTTTCTTGTTTGGAGGAAATCTTAATAACATCCTGTCCTATTTCGGTGCAATGACACAAGAGAAATGTTTGAAAGCTTCGGGACAATCAAATCTACTCGGATCCAATAGGCATCAATATGCAGTAGGCACTTAGTGGAACTGAGTCGCAGCAGGAGATGCAACTCTGTATGAGCCGTTATCTAGAGCACCGGTTCCCAAACTTTTCAAGCCACGACCCCCAAGATGATATGGATTGGTGTTTGTGACCCTACCTTCTAAGATAACTATTATTAATTATACTGTATTTTGGATGGGTCATCCTGCAGGATGCTCTAATTATTAGGCTTTATAACGGTCAGTCTTCTTAGATAAGGAAGATTAATGTGGATTTATGCATTAAAGAGTTAAAGAATTAAGATTATTAATCATTAATGGTTTAATTTTGAAAAAATATCAAATTTATTAGAGAAATATAGGTTATATATATTTTTCACAATTATCTGGGGACCCCCTGAAATGATCTTGCGACCCATGTGTGGGTCCCGACCCACAGTTTGGGAACCACTGATCTAGAGGCACATAGCATTATTCTATGCACCTCCATTTTTTTTCACAGTTCACAATTCATTGTCACCATTTGACCATTAAAATGGGACTGAATAATATTTAACGAATGTAAAAGTAAATAAGGTGAACATCTTCAATGTTTACATCTGAGAGGCTCTGCTTCTGTGAAATGCTCCGACCCGATGCCATTGAATGTTTCTATGAAGCTTATTCCCTGTAGTTTTCCACAAAATACACAAAAAACATCTTAAACTTTGACACAAACATAACAATCTGCACATGCTTTTCGTGTTACATGGAGCTGGATTGTTAACTCCATCATAAATTATCAATCAAATGAGGAGTTTGTTGTAGTGTTGCACCTGTACTTTATTAAATAAAGTAATCTAAATGACTTTGATGTGCAGCTTACAACCATAAGATTCATATATGGATCATCAAACATTCCCCAGCATGTCTAACTCTTGAAGGTGCTAATTTTGTCAACTTTATGAATGTAATTGTAGATAATGTTTTTTTTTTCTCAGGCGATGGAGAGCAAGCTGCTGGTTGGTGGGAAAAACATCATTGATCACACCAATGAGCAGCAGAAGATGCTGGAGATGAAAAGACAGGAGATTGCTGAGCAGGTGAAGCAGCTTTTTTCCTTTATCTTATATTTTATTTCTGGAGAAAATACTAAAAAATACTAACAAAACAAGAGAGAATTGTCATATTTTGCCTCATGATCTGTCCACAAGTCATATAAAAGTGTGATATTTATGCATCTCAGACGGGTAAGGAGAGGAAGATGCAGCAGCAGATGTTGATCCAGGATGAAGAGACGCTGGAGCTGAGAGAGACTTTCACTTCTCTGCAACAGGAAGTTGAGGCCAAGACCAAGAAGCTTAAGAAGGTGAGATCTTTAAAAAAAAAACAAAAAAACTCAGCAGAAGGAGATTCCCTCTCTTCTCGTGTCTCTTTGTGCTCATGTTCTGCCTTTATGCTTTTTCCATGCCACAGTGCAAACTCTCTGAGACAGATAAATCCTCCTCAGTTGTTTTCCCGTCCCGGTCTGATGAGCAGAACTAACACTGAACAGCCCGTTTCTCTGCGTGCAGATGACAATGTGACGGATGATCCTGTGCTGACCTCTCGCACCGCCTCCTCTCATCGCAATATGCCGTCACTCAGAGTAAAAGAGGGAGAATAAACCGTTTTTATGCTGTATATTCAAAACTCAGATGGCAATCTTTGCAGCTCAGTGGCTGTAAATATGTGGCAGCTGTTTAGATGGGCAACAAAATTGTTTATTTACGAAAAAAGACTTTTCTTCCATGAAATTAGTGAATGCATGGCATTAGTTTCCAGTTTAGTCAAACTCATTTTGTTCAGCGGCCACATACGGCGCAATCTGATCTGAACAGGACCGGACCAGTAAATTTACAACATAACAATCTTGAAATAAATAAAACTTCACATTTTACATTTGTTTTAGTGTAAAGAAGTACAAATCACAATGGTCTAAACCTTTAGAAAACACTATGAACGACATGATTTCCATCATATTTTGCCTCAGTTCCACATTTACATTTTAATTCATTTTTGTGTTCATTTTGTATAGATTATAAGTTAACAGAATAGTTCATCTTTAAATATATATTAGCATACAATAAATTT
>JBBDHI010000024.1:18672751-18687017 GCA_037177115.1 Craterocephalus stercusmuscarum
CACTGTTTGACACAACAATGAGGAAAATGTTGTTTCTTTTCCTCCCCCAACTGTAACTGATCATAGATCATGGATCTGAAGCTGACTATAGACGGATTGGAGAAGGAGAGGGATTTCTACTTCGGAAAACTGAGAGATATTGAGCTGATCTGTCAGGAGAATGAAAATGAAAACAACCCAGTCCTCACCAAAATCATGGACGTAATGTACGCCACAGAGGTAAATGCAGTGCACCACACTCATGGACATATTTCAGCATTTACTCGAACTAAACCAAAGAATACAATAGTACCAGTAGTATTACAGTAGGATTAATTTATATTTTGTAGTTTAGGTTGAAAGTTGGAATGAACCTTTAATAAGCACATTCATTCATCGGTCTGATTTTCTGTGTATCAGATCTCTTTACAAACCCTCAGAGATTATTATCACAACAAATCCACTATAAAATCATAATGTTTTATTTTACAAACATTGTTTCATTATAAACATTTTGCCCCCCCCCCGAAAAAAAGGTGGTTAAAAGAGAATTAATAGGAGAGAATTAATCTTGAAATGGGTTGAATCAGACCATTTTTATATTTTGTCAGAGCAGGTTTCATACATGTTTACATCCTTCATTTTGGATGAGCCGGTGGTGCTGTGGGGTCTAGCACACTGTCATGCACTAGTTTCTGTGTAATAAATCAATTATAATTCCACCATTTATTGATAAAGTGTATCTTTTATCTAGAGGAAATAAAATCACATGAAAGCTGACTTAAGTTTGTCACTCAATATTTAGATTTTGTCATTAGTAAATTCAATATTCACTTATGCTGTGACCTAAAGGATACTACTTGGTACCATGCTACATCAGGTTTTGTGATAACTACATTTTGAAGTGAACTTTCGATTCAAAACAACATCAAGGAACAAAGAAACGTGGCTCATTCTGCTAAAAAGTCCACTTATTTATCCCAGATGCTGCAGAATGATGCAATGTTCCGAGGAAATGGGAAATGCAATTAAGATATAAACTAATGCAAGAAATCTTCACTGGAGGAGACTGTAACAGAAAGACGTGTGTCTCAAACACTGACTCAAACCCTCTCTTGCAGGAGGGATTCGCTCCACCAGATGATGATGAGATCGACGAAGGAACACGAGGAGACCAAGAGGAGTTTTGAACTCGTCCTCTCCCCCTCATCATTCTTCCTCACCTTTCACCCTTTACTTAGTCCATTATGTAACCCCCCCTCTTTGTTTCACCCCCTTTAGTTAGTTTCTGCAACCTCCCCTAACTTCTCCCACCTTGCCCATGGCTGTGCAACTACAACGGCATTGTTGTACAGCCTAGTTTCCAAAGGACACTTAACCCTAACCCTGCCTGGACTAGAACCCAGCAGTCTGGGTTTGCTTAATCGACTAATTCTAACCTGTTATCAGCGTGGACAGCTGCACCGCAGGACTAGTTTAGCTCACTGGTCTTTCAGAGGTTTGAAGTTAACAGCAGTGTGATAACAGAGATGCAGCGCTGGAGCCAACGGTGCGATGGATCTATGTTTGTGGAGCAGGTCACCATCTCACACCGAGCACTGTGATCTGTGAACACGCAGACACACAAACACGCATCAAGGTTCGTTCCAGGGTTTATATATGAAACAAAGCAATGTTTTACACAAAATGATATTCATTCTTTTGATATTTTGGCTGGAAATCTCACAAGGTGAGATCATAAAATGTTTTATCCTGTAGGAGAGAGACCCATCTCATGGATTTGTTTTTATCCTGTAACATACGATGACATATGATGTGAAGATTTAGCCCACAGACATATCACTGACGTGACTTGTGTGTAGTACCTGCTTAAAGGAAGTCATTGTTCTGAGGTGAAAACATCACACGTGTTTTACTCATCGAGTTTTTCCACCAGAGAGGGGTTACTCATAAAATGTCGTGTCCTGACAGCCTGTTTAGGAGAAGGCATGTTGTATTTATGTTTTTATTTATTTATCTTTTTTTAACTGCTCTATATAGTTTCTAAAAAAAAAAACACGGTTTGGATTTGGGGAGATTAAAGGTCTTGCACTAAATGTAGCAAATTAAACAGACTGAAATGATCCAAAATGCCAACATGCAGTTACTGGCTGTTGCCAGAGAGATACAGGAAGATGCAATTGTATATTTTGTAGATTTGTTTTAAAGAGATATGTTGTCTTTTTTTGTCTGATTTTTTATTTTATTTTATTTTTTTTGCATTGAATTCTTCAATGGCCAAGTCGGAGGTGTCAGTATGAAATTTATTTATCGGACAAATACCAAGCTAAGAATAAACAAATCTTAAAAAAAGGAAATAAAGAAAAAAAATTAACACAACAGACAGACACTACTATATACTAATGTTTGACTGTGTTAATTGAGTTAAACATTTTAGCTGCTATTATTACTCCTCTGTTGCTGTATCTGAGTTTTTATACTTTGCATTGGGTTGCTAACAAAAGAAAGGTTTGGTTGATTGTGAATGACAGCCAGGCTGAGTGTGATCTCCATTAATTGGACCAGTCTCAGAGGAAAAAGCATTATCTGATCCTCTCACGGTTTGTTACCTTGGCAGCCATGTGAGGAATTTGCATCATTTGGAGTTTCTGCTGGTATGTAATAAAGCTCTGAGGTTTCAAGAAAATAAAGAATTTATCACTGTTTCATTCTTTGCTGACACTGTAGATGTCCCATCTTTGCAGGTTAGACTCTTTATTTTGTTCTCACATACACAGTCTCCTGCTATGCCGCTAAAGAAAGCACTACTACTTGTTAAAAATGTCTTGGGACCAAGTTGGAGATGTATTAGAAAGTAAAATGAGCAAGTTAGCCCACAAAGCATTAATATGCCTATTGTAGTCTTCAGCATTCCCCTCTGTTGAACAGAAAAAATCTTGATGGAGATCCAGGAAATTGGTGCCAAATACTAAATGAGATCATTTGCAACCCAAACTTGCCACCTGTTCCCATAGATAGAAGCCAGAAAGAAAACTGTTACAGGTTTGCTATTTAACTGGACCTGGCACTTGTCTGTGAAGGCACCAATAGATAATTATATTACAGATAAAAAGATTCTTCATTTATCGTTAAAATTTATATATTTTTTTCTTTGTGTGGTTTTAACATGCTTAGTGTTGGTAAAGATACTCTTTTAATAAATAAAATGTTTAATAAAAATATGAACATGTTAGTCTAAAGAAAAATTCAATGTAACGATTCAAATCCATCGCTCTGACGTCAGGCCGACAAAGAGACGTGGCACGCGCACAGTTAAACTGTCGGAGCCGTTGACGGAGCGTTTCGTCTTCGTGTCCCTCAGCAGCAAAGGAGCCAGGAAGTAACGGTGCCCGAACTAATAACAGCCCACCTGGAGTCGAGACATGGCTTCAAATAATGGTTCTACCGGGAGATGGGAGGTAGTGAAGAAAGGAAAGAAAAATAGCAGCTCAGGAGGAGGGAAGAACACGGCTGACAAGAAATCCGGCAGCGGGGGAAGGAAAGCCCTGGGCGAATCTAACCAGCAACCATCCAAACGTAAGTGAACACGGCCTGTTGTGAGCTGCTGTCCACGAAACCCTCCGCTTAGTGGCAAAAGTTTAGATTAATAGACCAAGAGGGGCTTTGTCTGAACGTAAAATTGCACATTTAGCTTTAACTTTTTTTGTGTATTCGCTGAATCTCGCGATTGCCAACAGATTTGACAGGCGAGCTTTTTTTTAGCTAACGTTCGGGTACTATTTTCTCTTTTTATTGTTATATTGTCCTGTTTGTGGCTTTAGTAAAGGTGATTTGTGGAGTCATACTCAAGCATTTTTTACTGACACATTATATACACGCTGACATCGCACTGGTTACTCTATTCCCACGTGTTGTATATGTATATATTAAGAAGCTAGTAATCTAGCATGTGCAGTTAGCACATTAGCAGTGTCAACATGGGCAACCTCATCGCCGAGTAGCCACATCTTTAGAGCAATCTTTGAACTTATCGATTGCATAGCAATGGGTTTTTGGTTCAGTAATAGTGGGGTTATTTCCATCAAAAGGTACAAAGACAGCTGTCGCTGTAGTGCTGATGAACGACGTGGCGATTTAAATCCCTTGTTTCCATCCATCATTCCTGTCTACCTTTTGTGAAATTGATTTAAGTAACAAGCATTGCAGGTTTTTTACGTACATGAAATCTTTTGTAACGTTCATCTTCATCACCACGTGACTTTTACTCATGTTTTTTTGTGCGTTGCATTCCGAGAGGATAGGATAATACGCATTCTTAGCATAATTTGCTAATGGAAACAGATTCAAATCAGCCACACGTACCTTGATTTTGTACAAACGGTCTGAAAATTAAAAAATATATATATATATCAAAAACATTTTAAAACAACTATCTACTCATAATATATTTGTTTTGTTATCCTATTATTATAAACATTAACACATGCCAGTGCTTTTGAAAAGCAGTGCACTAAATGTATGTTAATTCGTTACTAACATAAGTCTCCATCGATTAACCCCCGCCTGGTCATATTGTATTTTTCTTCCCTTTTAATGTTTCAAGGGAGATTTGTAGTACTCAGTGGTCATGGTTGGCATTGTTGGACAAATAGGTTTTTTTTTAAAGTTGGGGAACAAGAAAGCATAAGGCCTTGGTCTTTTCACTCTAAAGGGTTTCAGTGTTAACATCTTTTATAGAATATGAAGAGGAAACTTAATTCTAATCAATATATTGGATTAGATAAAGAATTTGCAGAATTCGTTTGGTCTGAATCTTTTTGAAAAGAAAGCTGTGAAACAACTTAACTCTGGATCCTAAAGTGTACTTGGGTGAAGATTTAGCTGAATTAATCATTCAGCTAAAGTGTCCAGCTATCATGGTGGTCCTTCACTTAAATGACAATTGATTGATTTAATTTACTGAATCATGTCAGTAGACATAAATATGGCATGAAGGCCTGTCATGGTTTAGAAACTTAGTTGGAAGCCTTAAAAAAAATGGAACATTGTTAATAACAATCTTTTCATTACGTTGGTTTGGTTCTTCCATTTAATTCTTGCATTCATTTGGGTTTAATTGAATTACAGTACCACAAACCTGAGGCCATTAGTAAAAAATGTAGGCTGGTCAAATTACTTTGCCCTTTATGTATGATTATTATGGCCATACAAACCCTCAATTTCCTAAGCAGAACATAAGTGTTGATCTCTAATCATTGATGTGTTTTATAAGCATATTTTCTTTCAGAAAGCCTGTCAGCTACCACACTCGCATACTCGCCATTTTATGTTTTCACTCTACCATTGAAAATTTGTTTATGCATCCCAATCTCTGAATCATCTTGTCCAAAGTCTGCCTATCTGATAATGACGATCACTGCTGTGTCAGTGGAAAGGCAGTGGAAAGGTTTTGTTTATAAGAAGTAAAGAGAAAAAAATACACTTCTTGGTGGGAAATATCCTAGTAAATTTTATATCTAGTGACAAAGTAAACTAATATGAGGAGGACGTGATTGTTATGGTCAAAAAGCTGTTTTGTCAGATCGTCTTGTTAAAGGCATTCAGCACTGGATCACAAGACTTGTAACTGAGGAGTTGTTTTTTTCTTTGCATGTTTAAAATTATCTTCCTCCCTCATGTTTAGCCACAGGGTTTTGTAACAATTCTGGTTAGAAAAGTCATGGAGTGCTGCTGCAAAATCAGACATTATGTAACACATTTAATCAATCGTATCATTTTCAAATTACTTTAAACCGAGGGGATCATGTCTGTCATTGCAGTTTAAATCCCACTCAGACCTTAGAAGGTTTTATTTATGATTTCTCGTATTTGTAAATCTCTTGTGCCATTTCTAAAAACTTCGAAGGATGTACTTTGATTAATTTTGATTACTGAGTATGAATTTTTTTATGGTTATAGAAAAAATAACATGCATCACTGTTGATTGATTATATTGATGTTACGTGGCTTTTATACAGATAATGCGAGTGGGAAATGAAATATCTTTCTCAGTGTGTTTTTTAAATAAGTCAAGACTAACGGACTCCTAAGCACTTTGTTTTTGTTACAGCATATGAGGAAAGTTGTGTGACCAGATAAGCAATACTTTCTGCTGCGGTCTGCGGCGGTATGCTCTGTATCTGCATGTGAAGCAATTTATTGAGCCACTCTTCTGTTGGTGTGAGAATCCAACCCCATAGTGGGCTCTGTACACCTCCTCAGATTACATCCCACCAATACTGTGTTGACAGAAAGTTCTCGGAGAGTAGATGCCAGACTTTGTGGCAACTGTGGTCTTTGATCATCTACAGTAGCAAAACTATGGCAGCATTTTCTTTTTGTATTGAGTTCTGTTGTATTGCATAGCCAACACTTTAAGTCACCATAGTTTCCTAGCGTTCTACTCCCCAGCATACCTAACACGTTCACCTCAGGAGACACTCCTCTCTGCACAAAGTTAGAGGAAATGTCACCAGCAGTCCTCATAAACCTCAAACAAAATGCAGTCATTTTATTCCTGTGTGCCTGTCTGGCTGTGTGCTTACTTTTACTAAGGACAGGGACATTTGAAGCCTTTTCCAGACTAAAAGATTGTTCTGTCTTCTAAAAGATGAGGTCAAATTAAACATAAAAAGCACTATTTATGATACTGTAAGCCTCTTCCATTTGATTTCACATCAGTGTTCATTTCATTATGGTTAGTGTGATTGTCATAATGTTTAAGACTTAATACCATGTTTTACAGTCCGTGTTATCCATCAAAACCTTAAAATGTGTTGAAACTCTAGTTGGGTTGTAACTCTGAAGGTAGTTTATTTGCAAAAGGTAACTTGGGGATACTTGGAGATCTGTTGCTGTTTGTAGTCTTTTATAATTCCCCTTTGAGGGTTTCATGAATATTCTTCTGGATATCGGCACATTACGCAAGCCATGAAGGGAGGGTTCATGGGATGAGCTGCAACCTAAAAGAGAAATGCCCTGGTCTCATGCAGCGGCTCGATATTTCAGTTCGTATTGAGGAAAGGGGAAAGTGTTGCAGAAAACTAGAGGAAGTTCTGAAAAACGGTGCATTTTACCACAGCTATCTAACAACCGCCGCCTTTTGTTTTCATCAGAGCCCCTTAAGATGTCAGAGACGGTATTCGACAGCTTTGAGAAAGTGGGAAAGAAGCAGAACAAGGAGCAAGTTCCACCACCAGCGGAGCCTCAAAGCAAGAAGTCCTCTTCAAATAAACCATCCAAGAAATCTCCCTCCAGCAATACAGTCACACCTGCAAGTCACAAGACTCTAGAGGAAGCCTTCAAAGCTGTGAGTGGATTTCATTTGTCCCCTAAATCATCTAGTTTGATGTAAAAATGAACTTTGTCATCCTTTGTACTGTATAAGAACTCTGACCTTTTATAACTAATGAAATTACCTTTATGGTCTTTTGTAAGCCTAAATATCCACATTCAGTTATACAGTAACAAAGCTGGGTGTAGCAGCTTTGAATTACTGTCACATGCTAGAAAATATCAAGTCTTTCTTTGTCTTCTGAGAGTGAAGGCCTCATGTTTTTGCTCTCCTGCTCTATCTTTAGTTGGATGTCGGCGACCTGAAGCAACAGTTGGCTCACAGTCAGACCCTTTTCCCAGATAACCCTTCAGTCTGGGTCAAAGACCTGGCAGGATACCTCAACCTCCATCTGACTGCGCCAGAGAAGGAGCCCACACTAAGCAGCTATACTCACGGTCAGCCACACTCAAGCTTTCATTCTTTTACCTGCTCCAAAGATGTCCCTTTATTATTGTCCAGTGTCATATTTCTTTTTATTTCCCCCCAACAGATTATCCGTACTGCCTTACCGGGAAGGAGCTAAAGGGGGTTATTAAAGGCCTGATCGGACGGTGCGCCGATGTTCTGCCGGAATTCTTCAACCACTGTGTTTACAGCATGCTCAGGGAGCTGGAAAAACAGTCAGGTAAACCCGAGGGCAGTAAAAGTGGCTTCAACATCCTCCTCCTCTTCGATCCGATTGTTTACTTTTGCTGCTAGTTTTCACATTTATATCAAGTGTTTGACACTTAATATGAAAAGTTAAAAAGGAATCAAGGGAGTGGGTGAATTGTTTAAGCCAGGGTTGCTTTTTTTTTTATCAACCGAAGCATTGATCAAAGCAGAACAACATCACAATTTGTGGTTTAAAATCTAAAAGCTTCTTGTTTTACAGGAGAACCGCTGCATGGTTACAGAGTTTGCATTCAAGCAGTCCTGCAGGACAAACCTACAATAGCCACCCAGAACCTGTCGGAGGTGAGTTTGTGTGACTTTCAGTCCTACAGACAAGCAGCTTGTTATTAGCTACACTGGCTTTTACTGCTTTGAATAATTTTGCATTGAAGTATTCACACCTAAAAGCGTTTTTTTTTTTTGCTAGAAACGGGTTGCGTTTGCGTTGCCAGCTCATTTCCTGATCTCCGAAGTGGAGAGCAGGATTTATCTTTTGCAATAATCCCGCAGTGAGATGTTGTAATCCACCCTCTCGTCTTCCTCTCCAGTATCTGGAGCTGCTGCGCTCAGTTCAGAATCGTCCAGTGAAATGCTTGACCATCATGTGGGCGCTGGGTCAAGCTGGATTCTATGACCTCAGCCAGGGACTAAGAGGTAATAATAACATGCGTGTATTGCTCCAGTCTTTCTCCTCGTTTCCCAACAATATGTGCCAATAGGAATTTGGGGCTGGGGTTCACTGAGGCAACATTAGCAAAGTCCTCCTCTCACAGCCAACCGCTGCTCTGATTTTTATCTGGCAGAGATGCTGGAAGGCTGCAGTATGTGGGCAGGGGAGGATGAATTTTCTTGGAAGATTACATAACAGCCTTCATCTACAAAATAAGGTTATTGAAGACAACTTGTCTCCTTGAAGGCAAGAAAAGTCCCAACTGAACTTGGCAAAGCTACACGTGTAAAAATAACTGGAGTTATCTTGATATTTAATGAGAGCGAAAACAGCAGGAGGGGCCTGGATCTCATCAGCACTCTAAAGATTAGACTGTGAACATGTACAGGGCTTATTTACAGGTGTGTCTACAGTCTGATGTGACATAAACATGGCACAGGTTATCATGCAGCAGGGAAATATAATTAAATCTTTAGCTGACGGGTGAGTTTCTTTTCTCACTTGGGGTTTGTTCAGTGTTGATTCAGCTTAATATTTAATGTGAGACTTTTCATATCCAAAGTAAAACTGATTTCTCATTTCTTCTTTTGTTTTTTAATCTATGCTACAGTGTGGCTGGGGATCATGCTTCCTGTGTTGGGGGTGAAGTCCCTGTCCTCTTACGCCATCGCCTATTTAGAGAGACTTCTTCTGTAAGTCTGCTTGAGAAATATGTGGCCTATTTTGTCTGGTTTTATTCTACATGAAAAAAGTATTTTACTACAGCTGGCATCAGTATTTATTAAATTTTCTATTTTTCGCCTTCAGACTTCATGCAAACTTGACAAAGGGATTTGGCATCATGGGTCCAAAGGAGTTCTTCCCTCTACTTGATTTTGCCTTCATGCCTAAGAATGCCCTGTCACAGAGGTAAATAAGTGTTAGTTTTTATTCATTATTGTTATTTCCTTTGTCATTTGTGGTTAATTTAACCTACTGTATGAGCGGTTATGTACAGCATAAGTACACAGTGTAGGATCTAAACTAGATTCTGTCCAGATGCTTAATTGTAGCTAATTAAACGCCCACAAGTCGTGACTATGAGAGCAGAGAGAGAGCGTTGCTGTGGTTGATTCCAAATGTGCTTCAATATTTGATAGGGCTTTTATAGGATGGTCTTTTCTAAGCCAGGATGAGGGTTTCATTCCCTCCAAAAACATATGACAAAGTGAATCAGAGACATTTCCATTAGCTGGTTTGACGTACTAAACCAGGGGTCTGCAACATTTACAGTCCGAATAGCCATTTTTGGCCTCAGTCCAGCTAGATAAAACTCATTTAAACAACTTAAAGACAACTTGCAAGTTTTGATAAATAGTTACAATTGGAAATTTGTCATTTTTCAAAAAAAACCCAACTTTTCTATTTTAAGGTTTTAAAATAAAGAAGACAAAAAAAGGTGGGTTAGGAAAAAATGTAGAGTTTCCAAACTAGAGATATTCCAAAACCATTTTTTTCCTCCCGATACCGATTCCGATACTTGTGCTATTGGTATCGGTCGATACCAAGTACCGATACCACTATATTATAAAACAAATGTAATATTACACCTGCATGGATGCGATATGATTAGCATTGTGATAAGGCCTGGCTTGGGGTAAGCTAGGTTAAACTCTATGTAAAAAATGAATGAATCCAGCAAACTGAAGCCATTTATCTTTAAATGCAGTCTTGCGGTGGGAGAATCCAGCATGAAATACGGCCACACTGCTGACATCATTACTATTGGCTCTTTGTCTAACCTTGTTAACCGTCTGAAACAGTAGGCTGCAGACGGCTGCACAGTGCAACTTTTTTAAGAACAACAAAGAACTGTGTCAGAGCTAATAGAGCTAATCAGTAAATATACTTTTTTTCATAAATTATGTGGTATCAAATTGATACCTGAACTCCAGTACTCACCGATACCGATACCAGAATTTGGGGTGGTATCGGAGGCATTTTCAATACCGATACTGGTATCGGAACAACTCTATTCCAAACTAATAGATCTAAAATATTATTTCTGGTACTTTTCTTGTCATTATGTTTTGGATATTCAATACAATTATTTAATGAAAACTGCATTTATCCATGTATCTATATTTAAGAACATTAGTTGGTTCTTTATCATTTATAGCCTGTGGAAGGTCCAAAGAGCCACTTGTGGCTCCGTAGCCGAACGTTGCAGACCCCTGGACTAAAACATAGAGTCTCCAGACTGTGGTGGTGTACACTATATCGATTGTGGTTATGATTCAGAAGATCAAACAAGAAAAGGCTGGTCATTACTTCCCTTTTTATCTGTGTCAGACCAAAGACAGCTGAAAGTTTATCACCGTTCATACAAGGCAGCGCTTAGGAAAAATGTAGTTCTTTAAGTAACTAAAATGTGTAAAGACCATTTTTGCACATTTTCAGTTTTATTCCCATGAATTATGACCTTCATGTCATGAAAATAATTGAGCGAATTGATTATCTGTTGGCATACAGTTTGCAGGAACAATTAAGGCGTTTGTATCCTCGACTGAAGGTCCTTGCATTTGGAGCCAAACCTGAGAGCATGTTGCACACATACCTGCCGTCTTTTCTGTCCCGAGCCACGCCGCACTGTCCAGACGACATGAAGAGAGAGGTGAGGCCAGAACATCCACAGAGGAAAGGCTTGGAGCATAGCCACAAACTGAAGGAAAAAAATCTTGGGGCACAGCGGACCATTTGTGGTCAACTCTCAAGCAATTTTTAAAAATGATTTTGGTTAGATCAAGTTATTCAGTGGTTTAAAGATAACGTTTGTCCTGTGTTTTATTTTCCTCCAGTTGCTCAGCAGTATGACGGAGTGTTTGTGTGTGGATGTCCAGAGTTTAGGAGTGTGGAGGCAGCTCTACACTAAACACCTACCACAGTCCAGGTAAATGCATTTAGAAATATAAAAAGACGTGTGAAACCGCAGTACCTGCTGCTAATCTTTTCTTTTCCTCTCCAGTCTGTTGTTGAACCACTTATTGAAGTCCTGGAACATTCTTCCTCCAAAGGTAAGATTTCAGATGTGGGATGTGATGGTCAGAAATCAAACTGGCCTCCTTGTACATATTCCATCAAAGCAGCCTTTTCCAAACTTTCCTAATATAATTTCAGGGGGTGGCCTGATTTTTGTAACAAAAAAAAACAACAACTTACATTTACAAGCTGAATTTGAGAATAAAACAAAAAAAGCACATTAATGCAAAGATATAAAGTCTGTCAAACTAAAACATTTGAATGCCTTATTTGGGGTTATCTCAAGAGATTTTTCCTTAAATCCTGCTTCTGTGTAAAACAGCTGTGTGTTTTTTGAGTCTTTGTTTTTGTGATTTAATATGTTCATCATCTTTTCATATGGTTGTTCGATGTTAATCTTTTAGTTGCGGAAGAACCTTGAAGAAACTATCCAGTCTTTTAGAGTGACCAATGAAGAGATGAAGGGCGCGACAGAATCTGCAGACCTCCATGAGTGCAATAACCTCTGCCAGGTTTGATTCTGTCTCCTTAAAACCTGAAATAGTTTTTTCTGATGAAGCTGTATTGTGAATATTTAGTGAATATTATCTCGTGTTTGCAGAATCTTCAGGTAAAGATGCGTGGTCAGGGGTTCCCCTGGTCCAAGCTGCTAATGGTTCTGCTCGTGTTCGCTGCTGGTTTCATCGCCCATGACATCCGATCCCACGGCTCACTCGCAGGTCTGACTGAGAGCTGTTTTCTTCTTATTTTTGGTCGTCTGGGCTGTTAGCCTGATTATTGGTGCAGTAATAGTTGTCGTGTTTCAGATTCCACCACGGCCAAGTATCTGCAGACGACAGGAGTCACAGCTGTGTCCCAGCAGGCCTGGAGCAAGATAACCGTCTACTCAAAGCAGGGCTTCAGGTGAGACTTTGCTTCATCCTGTCTGGTCAAGAGCCAGTTAACCAGCTTCATATTTATGTCCTGTTCATGATAATGGACACAAACCTGTCGGTGTGTCTACATTCACAGCAACTACATTCTTCTTTATAGACAAGACGACGTTCCAGTGACACCCTTTACACAAGCTAAATTGTCCACTCTTGTCTCTTGTTTCAGAGCAAAACGTTTATATTTTTCAAAACAAGAGCATGAGTTGGTTTTCTTTCTTCCTCCAAAACTGATTTTACCTCAAATCACAACCAAACAAAGTGAGTTAAAGAATGGAGGCCAGGGTTGATCATGATTTAGTAGAGATACAAGCAACATTGTGCTGGCAGAGGACGAGGGTATGATATTGTGGTTAATGTGATTGAAACATGTTGTTTGCACGGCAGCGTCTTGAAAGTGTTAATGAGGGTTGTTGTTGGAAATTGCACTGCGTATAAACATAGCCACCGGTGGAAACAATTTCCTGAAACAATGTTTAAAGTGATGTGAAAAAGCAGTTTCTATATTTACTATCTATTCTATTTGGTGAACCTGTAAGATATAAAGAAATATTAACCTTTTATTGATTTAGTTTATTATGTCATTTGATAACATCAACCAATTAACAACAAAGACAACTAGTATTTGCGGCTTTATCGTTCATACTTTGGACCTAAAGTTTTTCATTTCCATGCAAACATGTAATTAAAAGTTTTTAATCATCTGTTTTTGTTTCATTCGTAGCTGGTTGGAGAAAAATACTCCGTATTACTACTCTGAGTGTGTGCGAGTTTTTGGCCCACTAATGGAACAAGGTTTAGAAAAGGCGAAGGCTGCAGCCATTTTCATCTCTGAAAGCACCACTCAGTTTATTCTGTGGGTTAAAGAAAGCACGCCGCTGGTGATAGAATGGGTAAGACTCTGCTGAATCAGCTCCCTCTCAAACACTTGTTCTGTTGTCTTACTACGTTTCCAATTTTCCCCTCCTCCATGTTGTCGCTCAGGTGAACACCAACACTCCAGACAGTGTTTTCCAGTTGTTAGCATACATAAAGGAGCTCCTCATCTTCATCCATCAGAACTACGTCCTGCCAGCACTGGCGTACATATCTGACCTGCTGCAACGAGCGTGGACCAACCTAAAGGACTCCTGCAAGTCAGTACTACACTGTTAACCTTTCCTGATTTTAAAGCCATTTTAACCTGTTTATAAGTTAAACCCTGCAAACTGGAACATCAACTAAGTAGCTGTATCTATTAGAGATGGGTTCATGAAGTGATTTATGTTTTAGACACAGATAAAAGTTGCATCTTTTATATCCATACAGCTTAAAGGAAACATATCATGCTTTTAAATCCTTTCTTTTCACATGTAAATCATTCATTTATGGTTTATATAAAGTAAATCTGCAATCCTTTCGTCTGAAATCGTTGTTAGTATAGCTCCACACACCCCTTCTTAACTCCTCTTCTGAGGCGTTTCTTTACAGTCAGTGAGAGCAGCTCGATTTGAGGCTGTCTCAATAGACATTTCACTCCACCCCCTTAGCCTCTTAGCTGCTAACGACCGATAGAGAATGTTTTTCAAAAATAACATGACCATATTCAGCAGAAGTGCAGCAAATACAGCGACGTAATAGATAGAAAAACGTAATAGATAG
>JBBDHI010000024.1:18788625-18802562 GCA_037177115.1 Craterocephalus stercusmuscarum
TATAGAAGCAGAACTGGTGCTCCAAGCAGGTCAGCCTCCTCAGTTAAGTCATACTTGGGTTCAAAACACACCTTCAAAGAGTGCAAAACATTTAAGAGCACTCAGAAAGACTGGAAAATACAACCAATGGCTTCAAGAGAAAATTAGCACCTCATGTTTAACACATGCAGTTACATTTTTAGGACTTTGGGACAACTCCACATTATTAATACATACCAGATGAGAAAACTGATTCGGTTCCATGACACCGCCCATACCATGCAAAGTTACAGCGGGGAAGTAAACTAAGAGATGAAACTGGGATTGCTTTAATTCTGATTGAGGGAAACTGGATTTATATTCAGTGTCCTGAATGTCAAAGTTATAATTCATTTTCCAAACAACATGAAATGATGCATGTTCTCATAAAGCCCTACTGGAGTTTTCCCTGTTGGGATACATCTGATCATCCTGTAGAAAACCATCCCATCGGTGAATTTCTAGGGTTTGCAGAGCCGGATTGGGACAGTAGTTTTGATGAGTAAGGCTGCTGTCTGCTCCCCATTAGAAAGTCCAATTCTCCAGTCAAGTTTTACTCAGACTTTCCCATCGAACCAGTCGAGCTGTGGGTTGAAACCTGAGAATATGAAAGGGGGTCAGCCACGGGTTTGTTTAGCTGCACCTGTCCTTGCACACATACAGATGTTGCTTCTGAATGTTTCTGGCTTGCAGTGACCGGAGGGGAGAGGGGAGTAAATACCATGAGATGACAGCATTACCTTTGTGCGTCCATGTGTTTTAGTGTGCTGGACTTAGTCTGCATTGGTTATCAGTGTGTGGGTGTTTCTGTAGACACACATAAAAGGTTTTGTAGAAAGTCCCTTTCTGAAAATCTGCTAAAGCATTTTCTCTTCTTTTTCCTCTCTTGCTGCTTTTGCCAGAAAGAATTCAGAGCTGCTGATGACACCGAGGAAAACCTAAATGACTGTGATCAGGCTCTTCTGCAGGATATGCTGTAGTTGCTAGGATTAACATAAAGGTTCAATTATAGCTGCTCCTTTTGGTAAAAGCCTCCTCTTCATGGCTCTTACCTTCATCACACAGGTTGAGTTTGGACAGGTTGCGTCCATCGTAGGCTTCCTCATACATGGAGGTGTTCTCTCGCTCGTCATTTGTGCTCAGATACATGGCTTTGCTTTCCATCTGCTCCTGGAGATACACATGAAACAAAAGACCTGAGTATGTCTAACTCGGATAACCAAGGGACTCATTGATAACCTTTATGTATTCTTATATTAAAAAATAGGGATTTTTATAATAAAATGAATTCTGTTTAACATTAGTGCTGACTCAATATCACAGAGCCTGTGCTAAGTGATGCTTGTGTTCAGATGTGCACCACTGCAGATGTTAACATGTTAACATGAGGATCTGGCAGGACTTAAAAAGGAATCACTAATTCCTTATATTAATCACAATTAAGTTCTTCCACTTTAACCACAGCTTAACCAATAAAACTGTCATCAATAGTAATTAAAAAGAATCATTAAATCATAATAATAATGGATACTGTTTGCATAAATTCAACACAATCACCAACAGCATTAAAGGTTGATGAAGGCAGCATCGATAGATAAATGTCTTCTGCCTTTATTATGAAGTGAAACTCTAGTTTCATGTAGTTGTAAAATCTCCTGCAAATGAACTCTATTGGACTGAAATTAAAAGATGCTGAATATTTTGCCTGCTGATCACATGTCTCTTTTCTTCCCAACTGCCCAAAGTATACTCTCACAAACCATGCCTATATGATGGAAATATTTTCTGCAGGTAGCTTTGACATTTTCTGCAAGGGTCATGAATAGTAAATTGCAAACAGGAAGATTTTACATTTCTGTAGCCCCAGCTTCAATGTTCAAGAGAAATAGAAAAGAAGAATAACTTTTGCAGAAACTATGCAGAGTGGGATCACAAAGGGATCACTGGCTCTTAATGTCACTTTAGTCTTAGCGTTTGTTTCCAACTACTGACAACACATAGAAAGTGCACAACACCCTTTCAGACTCAAGAAAACATCCTAGCTGTTATGTTTGATTATTTAGTGTCATGAAATATGGTTTACCAGGCAGCTAATTTCTGTGTTTAACTTTAAAGTAAACTTTTATTAATGAGCCATGTAAAAATTATGCTTTGCACTACTTCTTGTTTCCCTGATTTATAGTGTGGAGGTTGGAAAGATCAAAATCACCATGACATATAAAGCCATAATAGTTGTATAAAGTTAAAATAACCTAAACGGTTTACAGTGAACTTACAGCCAGTACCATAAAACGCACTGGGAATGTGTTTTGTATCTGGTGGAACAACCTCAGGTATGGTTAGAGTTCATGAGGAAGTTTGATCATGCGTGTGTATTTCCATTACTGTCCACTTCTGCTCATAATGCGGTGAACCAGCTGGGAGAGCTCTGATCATCTCTGCTTGCTCTGACCAACAACAAACTCACACACTCAAAGCTCCAACCCAAATAAACAGAAGGAAATCCTTCTGGTGTGAGGATTGTGGCTGACTTTAAACCAGTGTTATGTGATTTGTTCTCCAGCCAACGTAGCTGGAAACGAGTCATGTTTTAGCTCCTTTCCATCTGCCTGTTTGGCTTTTAGGAAGAAATTTTACAACAGCTATCAAATAACATGCATAAAACTGCAGCAAAGTCTATCACTTTGCTGCAAGAAAGAAGGGGTGATTTACCTTTTAATACCAAACAGCCATAAGGATTGTTACGGATGTGGCTGCTGAATCTTATAGTGTTGCATCAGAGGAGGGAATAAAACTAACTCCTGGGCCAATTTTCCACAACATGGTAGAGTATTTGAATGTCAAAATGGAAATGGTGACTGAGTACATATAGAGCTGGTAAGCATACTTAGCAATGATCTCATTTGATAAAATAGTCCATCTGCTCATCCGTTTGCTATCAGCCAACCAGGCTGCAGATACTGTAGAAGCATGATATGCAAATAACTCTGCATATCCTCAATAGAAATAAAAAAATCGCCTAAAACCTTTTCAAAAAGGGATCCTCAATCACAAAACTAGGTGAACACACATGATATCAGTACTCGGTGTGTAAAAGTGTAAAATTCAGTAATTTTTCAGCCTGGGTTATAAAAGAATATTAAGTCAGGGAGCATTAGAAAATAGAAAAATCTGAGAAAACTGGATGAATCTTCATCCGTCTGTGGGGCATTTAGACATCACACACCTTGAGTGAGACCTTCATTGACCACTTTGTCAGGTAAACTTGTTCATGGTGTAAACTTAAAGTGTTGACATGACAGCATCACACAGTTTCTCCACATCCATGATGAGAATCTCTGGTTTTAACCCATTACCCATTACAAAGGTGAGCTATTGGACTGAGATGTGGTGACTGTGGAGGCCGTTGTAGTACAGCGTGCCATGGTGAATTAAATGCTGGAAGTATGCTTGACTGTTGTTGGATGGATCCATGCTTCCACGTTGTTGATGAAGAATTCTGACCCCACCAGCTGAAATGGTGACTCATCAGACCAGTCATGTTTTTCATTTTAGGTAAGTCTGTGTGAACTGTAGCCTCAGTTTCTTCTTCTTATCTGACAGGTGTGACACATGGCGAGGTCTTCTGCTGTGGATCATCTGCTAAAAGGCTGGAGGTGTTGTGTTGGCTGACTGAAATGTGGGATAGAAGCAGTGGTTATCAGTGGTTCCATCTTTTTTGAACCATTCACAATGAACCCTGGGGCATGGATGACCCTGAACATGGACATGGACCGTCTGAATTCCCAGGATATCAGCTGTTTCTGGAATACTTTATGCATAGAAAATCCAAATCTTACAGGAACTTTGAGTTAATTAGGAAATTCTCCATACAGAAGTTTATCAGGTAAAATGTCCAGATTTCTACAAATATTCAACATAAAAAGCTCTTTTTAACTTCTAAACTTAGTAATAGTTGCGGCCTTTAAACATTTATCACATAGATCAGTGATTCCACCTGAAGGCTGACAACATTTCCCACCAGATGCAGCTTTTGCTGAGTTAAATACACTCGGCTACGACTCATTTTGTAATTAATAGCACGCTGAATTCCAACAGCTCAGCTGTCAAGACTGTAGCTGATAGAAATTCCTGTGTGTTGCTCTTTTTATGAATATTTCACGTCGCTCGACCTCAAGACAATTTACTCAGTGTCAAGCTTCCCAGGCTTCCCACACTGTGCATGATCTAAACCAAATATGAATAAAGTGAAAGGGAACACAAAACAA
The DNA here is from genome assembly GCA_037177115.1 of Craterocephalus stercusmuscarum. Classification (NCBI taxonomy): domain Eukaryota; kingdom Metazoa; phylum Chordata; class Actinopteri; order Atheriniformes; family Atherinidae; genus Craterocephalus; species Craterocephalus stercusmuscarum. The sequence continues at coordinate 18,792,912 of JBBDHI010000024.1, forward strand.
ACAGATGAAACTGGGTGCAGAAAGGCAGAGTCGGACACTCACAGGGATAAAATGAAATATACTCCAGTCCGGAGTCACAGAGGGTGTAAACTCCCTCAAGCCCTGGTGGCAGATCTATAAGTGTTTGAGAAAGTGGTTAAAAAGCGCTCAGTCAGGACTTTCTCATTAAAGAGAGGACAGAAGGGTCAGGTTGACATTTAGTCTGAAGCTAGGCTGCAACCATTAGGGCTGCTAGGAGACCTGCTAAACACTCCACACCCCTGTATGTACATGGCTGTGTCTACAGAGGGTATGTTTGCGAGTGGGTGAGTGCGTGGAGTGAGTTATCTTCTAATTACTCTGAGTGTGATGGGATAAAACTTCTATCATGAATTAAGTTGGTCTCTCAGCACCAGCAGGAGGATGGTGGGAAAGCAAAGCCATCAATGTGGTACTTTGATCAACTCTCCAGCGGAGGACTTTTAGGATTTCTTTGCACAAAGAGGAAAGTCTTATGTTGGACTGCAGCTACAGACGCATGTTCTCCTTATTGGCAAATGTGAAACCATGACCAAAAGTAGACACTTGGAATACTGGATAAAATGTAAACAAAAGGCACAATGTAAATTTTGAGCTTCAGTTAAAACATTTGTTTAATATGTGCCAACATGGTAAAAAAAGGGAATAATTGTATAGGATGGTGCACATTCTGAGCTAAGGAGGGACTGTCTGACTCATTTTAAGCGAGCAGTAAGAAAGATCTGCATCTGTGATGGGAATGGAGGAGGATGAGTGGACATGGTGTGTGTTCAGTGGCTTTCACTGAATGATATATGCAGGTTTTGGAACAAATGGTGGCATCATTAAGTTGATGTCAGGAAAAGCTTTGTGTACTTCAGAACGAGAATACCCGCTCTGCATCCATTACAACAGCATGACTGAAGTAACAGTCCAGGTGAGAAGCTGGCCTGTATGTGCTCCAGATGTGTCATTTATGGAAAACATTTGATGATTCAAGAAATCTTAATACTGCAAATAAATAAGGAGAATTAATTGAGCAAAGTTATTAAATGAGTTAATTAGTAATTAGTTGAGTAATTCAGTTCCAGTACTATCAGTACCAGGGAGAATGTAAAAAAAAACATGTATGATGCAAATATCTGCCCAGGCCCTCCTTATGTTGTCCAAACACCTCTGACAAGTCAGGATGTGGACAAAGAACATCTAAGGATGATCGTACTGGAGACTCGGTTCCTGGGACATTAGCAATAAATACTTTGGGTTGGGTCTGGGTTGTGGGGTGGGGACTTTGTGGATTAGGTTTGTGTGGTGATGTGTGTAATCAGGCTCAGCTGCAGGGGTGGGGGAATGGCAGCAGGTGAGGGAGACTGACACAGCTGCACCTCTTCATTAGTCAATGTCTGTTTTTATCTGAAGCACTGTGGAGGAGGACAGAGACCATGATACTGAGCAGTAATTTGCTAAATAAGCAGTCAAAACATCAATGTGTGTGTATGTATGTGTGTGAGCTACAGTTCTCACTTTGGAGTACACTGAGGGTAGAAATGCAACAGCTTGATGCCCTCACACCCTAACAGATTGGTATACGGGAAGGTTCAGTAAACACTTCTTTAACGGTTTTCCGGGCTGCTGTCGTCCTGATGGAGGCTAATGGTGAAGGGGACTGCTTGGCTCCACTGGAATGGGACTGGTCTGCAGAAATGTTCAGGCTGGTGGAGTGTCAGAGTAACATCCTGAACCACTTGTTCTTATGTGGATGACTCACCAGCATGTCTTCTCTTTAGCTAATGATAACATTTGTACAAACCAAGATAGGTTTAGCAAAAGCTGAACTCAGCTATGAGTCCAGTCTGCTCTGCAGTGTCTGCACAGATTGTGACAGTTTGGTGAGTTGAAAGAGATTCACCCGTGAAAGCAGGCTGTCTGCTCTCTATCCTCTCAACATGGGAGCCCAATTATTAAGTCATTCGTCCCCAACAGAGCATCCAATTGTGCTCGAGGTCTGAGGGAACCATCGTGTGTGGTCTCTATACCATATTTAAGACAAATTCAATGACATACCTCCTTTATCTTAGAATGGAAGTAAAAGTTCATTAGCTCATTTTTCAGATATGAAATCAAACATGTACGGGCTTACGGGGGCATTTGAAAGCACCATGTTTCTACAGTATATGTATGATAAAGCTCCCATGTCGGTGCTCAGCCACCCATGTGCAACATTAACCCATTTCCCTGCTTAATTAAAGAGATACTTCACCCATGGCCGCTGAAACACAAAGTAAACATTTTCTGCGGATGAGTTGCATTAAATGTGAATTTCCTGCCTATTGTGGCACAGTGTTCCAATAAATAGCACACAGTAAATCACCTCCTTAACTTTCCATTAATCCTAATTGCAATAAAAATTCAACAGATGTCAAACAGCTTGCTCCCCCTTAAAAGGTTGAGAGTTGAACCTGTGTGGTGATTCTGTTATAAAGAAAGCTTTTTCTTTTTAAATGTATGCAGGACAGATGTCAAAAACCTGCAAACACTTCATGCATTTAATATGGCATTAAGCTCCAGGGATCTCATTATAGGGCTGCTCAAATATATGAGTTTATATTTTTGGAGTGACAGGTGCAGAAAATTATGGTGCAAGATTATTTAAACCTGTACAACATGGATCTGAGATTAGATAGGCAGTAAAAGGTTCTCCTGGCTCACCTTGTCAGCTGTCACTTGGGGTCCCAATCACAGCTCTGACTTCCTCATATTTTCCCCCAGAAAGTTGCGTCTTGACGCTTTTACTCCCCTCGTTCAGCCCGACAAACTCTGAAAGTGTCAGGAACAGTTTGTCAAAGTGACCCGGCGGTAAAGCGCAGCAGCACGCGCAGCGGCTGTCAGCCTTGCAGCTCTGAAGTGGAGAACAAACTCGGACATTTGGAATAATATACCCACAGCATCGTCACGTGACCGCTCCGAGCTTCCAGCTGAAGACTGGGCTGCTGCTGGTGCCGAGGCTGGAAGGTGAAGAGTTGTACATTGGCTGTGCGCGCCCGCCCCCTGTTGGATGCAGGACGGAAATCACACACAAAACACAGGAGCTCATATTAGATGCTAATCATCACGCTTCAGATGCATGAGCTAAAATAAGAAGCTAGTTATTCAAGCCTATTTATTTATTTTAAAGGTGAATAAATCTTGCCGCTGTCGTCTGTCACGCGGGTTTAAACGGGACAGTTGGTGATAACTTCAGGTGTCCTTCTAAAACTTGTGAATTTTGACTAGATGTTCAAGAACACATTTCTCATTATGTAGAGCTTATAAGTGTAAACACAAAGTCCGAACTTAAATGGTTGCTAACGCTACGTGTCTGTAACTCATCTGACCATTGGAGGCAGTTCAAATCACTTTTGAGCTGTTTACCTATTTGAACAAAACTGTTTGGTCACAATGTTATTCAGCGGCTTACTTGTATTTCAAGGATAAAGGACACTTAAGGATCGTTCTAGTTAAGAATTTACAAAACGAAAAGAAAATTATTGTTTGTCTTTCTTTACTCTGATGCACAGTATTGTAGTTTCATCCTCCGCATCTTCAGGAAAATTAAAACTTGTTTGCCAGGAATTCCATCAACACTGCCAGGATTACAAGCAATACTGGAGACTTTAAATTAGGATAAAAGTGAACTGTCTTGCATTGTAAAAGAAAATCCTGCAGTTCAACTTCAGAAAAATGAAGATGATTGTGGATTTCAGAAAACAAAAGACAGATGTGCACAACTGACATTGAAACATGACATGAAAACTCACCTGGTTTTATTCGCTCAGATTTGGGATGCCACTAAAATATATTTGAAGAACCCAGAGAATTAAAATAAGGACACAGCCTATGCAATGCAGAGCACACAACTATGATGTTATTAATCCTCATTCAACACTTATTTGATGAACAACATTTGATTACATATTTCTAATATTCTTATACGCCCTTGAAAGCATCGCAACTTAGTGAAGGAGAGGGGCGGAGCCTGGCTAAGGAACGTACCTGATGTAGACGTTCACGGACTGGCCAGGTAGGTACAGAGGAGTCGCCATTTAAATATCGGACGGACTATTCCGGCTGGAGGTAAACGCAGCCAGTTTGTAAACGTAACTCCATAAATAATTAGTACTGTATCGGCGCGTTTTCAATATCTAAACTCAGGCTCTGATGTTTGACGTAGTTCAAAGACAGTTGGGTTACTATAACTAGTTGGGGCACGTCGCCCCCGCGCTGCTCTGCACAGAATAGTTCCTCCACTTTAAATTCTAATATTTTACAAGTGTTTAGTTTCCCAAACAGTTACATTGCTTCTGTAACCCATCAAAGACCTTTTATTTAATTTACTTTATTCGGAAGTGGTCTAAAACATACTGCTGCATAATGAAAAGCAACATATTTCTCTATTTTATGGAGTGAAAAGCGAGGATACGCATTAGATTTAATGGGTAGGCCTATGTAGGTCCAAATATCCGTGCTGTAGTTTAGTTTTTGTTTTTTTAAATATCAAAGGATGGTGTAATCCTGCAAGCTACCACTAAATGGCAGGATTGCATCTAGAGTTTTGTCCTGTTTTTTTTTTAACACTGGAGTTTAGTTAGGGGTGCACTCATCCGTTGCTTGATTGCAATCCCATTAAGTTTCCTATTTACGTCTGAAAACTACAGTACAGGGAATAATAGATGCAGGCTATATTTCATACTGTACATTTTCACCTCACCTACCCTTTTCCAATGTCCCAGCTACCCCATTCTGACATCCTCCGGCCAGCAGGAGGGGGTACTACCTGCATGAGAAGGGCTTAAGTGCTGCAGCTGCAGAGAAAGGCAACATTTCAGTATGAGGAATTCATTTCAGCTGAATTTGATTATTATAAACAGTCGCGTTTGGATAGAGGATTACAAATAACCTAACAAGTTTAATTAAGTAGGGATTTAATAGAGAGTAATAATCTTTTACGCAGTTCAAAAAGCCAATTTTCCACCCTGCTTGCTTTTGGATATTACATTTGTTTACAAGTCCTGGTTAAGTTGTAACTGGACAGCATGAGGCTAAATGAAATGGTTCAGAGGAAATGAGACAAGCTATATATACAGTTACTTTATGCCTCTAATAAAAAGAGACCCACTGGGGCTGCTTGGTATGAGATACGCTGTCCTTAGGCATAAAGCCGACACAGTGCACTACTGTAAAACGTCTCCTACCCTCAGCTCACCCCTGCTCTTGGGGTGAACCTGCCTCTGTCTCTTTGCGCTGGTCACTTTCTATATGTCAATTACTCCACTGGGACCTCGTTATTGCCTCAACCAATTGCACATCCCTCTTAATTAACTCAGGAAATTGCATTCCTATATTTACAACCTCATAACTAGACTTGTCCACTGAAAAGGTCACATCAACAGTTTAGCAGTTTTTTGCCCTATAGCAGCGCAGCTCTAGGGAATGTGACTGAGAGAAAAGCCAAATGAACCTCAGGGAACTTTTTAAAAGCAGCAGAACTTTTTTTTTTTTTTAACCTCAGAAGGTCATCATGTTGGAGAGCTAGTCAAATGTATCACCAGAAAATGAACTTGTTTGGAAGAGGTAATGTAGGGGACAGCATGTGCGAAGTCAATTTAATCTTAAGTGTCAAATATGAGAAAACGGCATTTCCTCATATTGAAGGCATATAGACAGAGATGTCCGCTAATGTGCCTGCTGTAAAACCTCAGATCTGCTGCTGTTTGACATCTGCGTGGCTACAGTGATGGCAGCTGAAATCCTGAGATCGGATTGTGAGCCACTAAACTCTAATGATTGTGTCAAAATATGAGTAAATTAAGAAATGGATGATGGTGGGAATGAGGGACGAATAAGAACTGTAAAGAAGGAGTGATAAAGAGTTAAGATTGGAAAATGGATGAAGGATGGAAGGAGGAAAGGGGAATACATTAGTAAAGGGCAAGGAGGAATGGGGGATTTTGGAGGAAATAAAGAAGGATAGATGATTAATTAATGTCGGAGGATCTGTATGGATAGATAGATGAAGGGGGGATGAATGACAGAGAGTGGAGAATAAATATGTGAATGCTCGTCAGGTGATTTGAGGTTTTGGTTGAATCATGGCCTTAATCCTGAAGCTAAGTGAACCAACTGCTGGGTCTGCAGGTGATGGCGAGCAGTGGAATACTGAATTTTATTCATATTTAATGTGTGTTTTGCACGTTTCGTCTACAAATCAGTAATAGTTCTAAAGACATTTAAGATCTCCATCTTCATCATTTTCCTTTGCCTCCCAGGGAGATGGACCTGTCAAAGCGCACATCGTCCTGGTCAGTGGAGGAAGTGTTGGAATGGGTTCAAGAACAGCACCCAGCGCACATGAGCAGGCTCCATAAAGCCATCATCAGGCATGATATATCAGGTACGCATTCAATTCATTCACTCAGATATTCATACTATGTCCAGCTGTTATTTTTTTCAGAAGTTTTTCAGTAGAATTTCTGAAATGTGTTATTTAAATTAAGCCACAGTTCTCCAACAATGAATTAGACTTATGTCTGTTATTTATTTAAACCTTTATTTATACAGAAAAATGTTCTTAGCAAGGTAAAAAATTTTAAAACCATCTGCAACACACTAAAAATATATCGTGTGTGGATTTGCAGGTCGTGCTTTGCTGAGACTGAAGGAGCATCATCTGGAGCTCCTTGGAGTGGACGATGAGGAGCAGCAGCAGGAAATATTGCAGGACCTGCTGCTCCTCAGAGTTCAGGAAGAAATCAATGAGCTTGATGGCATCTGCTCCGGTGAGAATACCAAGTGACCTCATCTCCAGGTCGTAGCTGAGCCAGACACTAATAAAAAGAGTCATAGAAACGAATCTGATTGGACAGCTGTGGACGAATCGCAGGTTATCGTTAGTTACGGTAAATGAATGACTTAAAAAAAAAAAACGGATTTTATTTGCTCTCTTGTCTCTTCCTCAGACTGTTTTTCTTCGTAAAGGACGGCGGAAATCTTCACAAAGAAATAAACCCGGCTGACTTTTTTATTTTTCGTCCATCCATTCATCTGTGCGAAAGGAGAGTGAAAGGTGGGAGTGATGGAAATAACACAAGAAGGTGAATGGAAAGCAGGATCGATGCGGAGAGAAGAGAGGAAAGAAAAACCCATTTCCTGTGTGAAACCTGACCTGCGCAGATGGATGAGATTAGTTTTTGTCTGGTTGTCTTTTTTTGATCTCTGCTGTCCATTAGTCTCTGTCTCTTTCTTTTCTCTGTGTTGTATCTAAGCATGGGATAACATTTCCGAACACAAGTTTTGATGTATTGAATAAGTAAAAGAGCTGCAGTGCATGTATGGATGATGGTTGAGACTGTCATGGATCCTTAAGGATAAATCATACTGAATTTAATTAATTAAAATAGCATAAAATGGTTAAAAAAACAAATGTCATTCAAAGTTTTCTAGCAATTACTGTCTATTTTAGTCGTAGTAGTGTTAGTTTCTCACTTTAACAAATAACTGCTTTTTATAAACCTGCAGGTTAGAAGAAAAAGAGTACTACTTGTCAGATTTCTCTCTCATGTTCACGCTGACTGAATTAGATTTCGACACGCAGCTGTTTGTGTGAATATCCTACTTTTATTTCAAATGGCCGCCAGCTTGTTTTTGACTGATCCCGTTTGTAAGAACTGCAGCACAATTTGGAGCAGGATTGATGTTTTTGAGCACATTTGAAATGTAAGTGGTCTTGAAGACTTTCAGATATTTATTGCTTCATTTATGTCTTTAGCCTCCTTTCAGTTCGTATCATGCGTAATGTGTGTTTGTGAGGGTTTTTTTTTTTTGCTATGGCAAAGGCAGTTGCAATAAAAAGTGCTGCCCTGGCAACATAATCCAGTCCGTTGGCTTTTTAGAAGAACAACATAATCTGTCTGTTTGGCACAGACTACCGTACTGCAATCATAAATCACTTGTTTGTCATGTAGCTACTTTTACAGCTGCAGTCCCATGCCTCATAAATATCCAGTGTTTCCACTATAACTCTGTTTTTGTCTGGCTGGAAATGCCTCCGGGACGGACCACTGTGGAAGATCTACTGCTAAAGCTAAAGGTCATAACAATAAAAACATATTAATGCAAACTTGTTTGGAACTTAAATCAAGAATTTTATGCTGTAAGAGGCGAAGACTGAAAATGTGCTGATAAACTGTGCAGTAAAATGTTATCAAACCGCGTCTCGGCCGCAGCGTCAGAAATACATCAGCCTGATCATAATGTTATTTAATCCTAATTATTTAAGGATTTTCCTGCTTCTGTTTAAGAAGATGAGGTTTGTTTGGTGAACATGAACAATTAAACGCTTCCCACACTGGGTTTTCCATGTTCCAGGCTAGCATCTTAGTGGATTTATGGCTTTAAGGTCAGAAAAACATCTTAATTCACAGTGTCGTCTGGTTTTGTATCTGTTTGTGGCAGATTTGACAGATGCAGTAGAAAAAAGTTTGGAGTCGAGACGTTTGTGTTTTTAAAAGCTGCGCCATCCTCCTACTGAATTTTGTTTTCATTTTTCAGCTTTCCATCCCTTATACGTCATTATAAAAAACTTGTAACAGGCCTACTTTGTGTTGTGGGTCTTTACTGAGTTTCAAAAGAAAATAAGTGACTTCCCACCAATAATAACAAAGCATGCCTGCTTTTTCGGTTAGATTCATGTGCATTATAGTGTATGAAATGATATATATGCAAGTAAAATAATTAAAAAACAATCAAACCTATTGGAAATTTCATGAACAGATTGCAAGTTGGTAATGCTAAAAAGTACAACTAAAAGGGTTAAAATCTATTTAATTAGCCTTTAACGAGTAGTTCAAACAGAAACCCACAACGTACTGTAATAAGTCAGGACATGCACAGGAGAAATGCATCCCACTCATTGAAAACTTAAAAGTTGAAGGAGGTGTGTGGAGGAGAGTTTGAGCACTAAAGTGACCTTTACTCTTTCCCTGCTGAGCCTGACTGTGTGTTTGTGTGTCTGAGTGTGATTAATACTACAGGAGATGCTGTGGCATTTGATTTGGCAGGGCGTGGTAGGGGCAGCGCTTACTCAGCACAAACGTAAATCCACCTTACTGCCAGACTGAAGGGATGATGAACAGCACTGCTGACCCTGACCACACAGCCAAAATGAGAAGCCTTGTGTGAAACACACAAAATGTAAACTCGGTTTATTATGTGGCAGATCTCAGAGAGTCAGAGTTGGTTGGGTTAGATTTAATGCAACTGCAGGTGATGTACTCTGGATTATGTAAAATGGATTTTCCTTGAAGAATTCTCCTGATTTAGGAAATAACAGCCTATTTGTCAGCATTGACAGGCATGAGCATTTTTTGCATAACAACGCTTTAACCTGCATTTATTGATGGCGCGGTGAACTGTGTTCACAGATGATTTATGGAAGTGCTCCTGAGTCCATGCACTTATTTCCAAGACAGAATTGTACCTGCATGTTTTGATTGCATTGGTGCCTGAGAGCCCACTATGGGGATCTACTAGTCCCTCCCCCACAGAGAGGTCGCCAGATTCCCAGAGTCCCGTTGATATGATGTCCTGTAGATGATTGATTGAATACTTAAATTGATT
>JBBDHI010000024.1:18812036-18822446 GCA_037177115.1 Craterocephalus stercusmuscarum
TGTAGGAACAAAGTGATACATGTATATGTCATCTTTCCATATATAAAGTTAACATTAAAAGACACATGAATAGAAAATATTCAAGGTTGGATAATAGACCAAAAAGATGATCCCGTACTGTACAACTCAGCAAATCCCACCCAATGTTTTTGTTTGCTTTTTTGCCAGGATCACACAATGTATCTCTTTCTAGCTACTTACTACCCTCATGTATTTTCAGATAAACAATAAAAATATGGTGTTACAATCCGATGATATTGTGCTTCTGCAGGTGCATTTTGTAACAAAACCAGTTGGTTCCACCTTGATAAATGACTCAAATTGAACAATAGATGATCGGATTCATATTGATCTGACAGATAAGTACTGTATTTATGTGTAATTTTATGTCTAAAACTTCCTCCAGCATGAATTAAGTGTTTACTAATGTATCACTTTGTGTGCAGAGACAATGCTTCAGGCTCTGTTTGCAGACATACTGTATGACCCTGTCTTTATAAGTCATTAGTCTCATCACAGTCAACTATGCTCATTAAATCCCATTGACATTCGCTCCAGTAACTTTATCATAAAATGATATTCTGAAACATATCTTGACATTTTGGTGGCAAGGAGAACAATTTTTTACCATCTTTGTAAAACTAACTTAACCCTTTAAAGTCCAACCCAAGAAAAAATGGGGAGAGAGGTCCAAGTTTTGAAAATGTTTAAATCTGAAGTCTTTATTTAACAAAATGTGGGGAAAAAATTAAGGAGCTGGGTTTTGAGCAAAGGTTTTACCAAAAAGTAATGCAAAATGTCTTCAAAATGGCATGTATCAAATGACACATTTGGCTTTGGCCAAAGAGTGTACCTTGTTCTGAGGAGGAAAATCTGGACGTTTCCTCTTACTACTACTATGGCAGGGACTCAGACGGATCTCTTTGACCAGCATCCACACACAAGAAAAACACAGATTTTGAGACATATAGAAGGAAACAGACTGGTTTTTGGTAGGCTTGAATTATATTCTATGATTTGTCTTATCCAACTTATCCATGACCTCTCTGTGAATCAATCATTTTATTAACTGACCTCTTCACTGTTGCTGGATTTGGCATCAGATTGATCAACCTGTCCTCTATTTAGTGATTCTGAAACTCATAGATCCCAATTAAGGATGAATTCTTTTCACATAACTTTTCCTCACGGATGGAAAAGCTTTGTATGGGATGTACAATCAATTACAACCGTTCTTTTTCTGAGGGATTCTGGGCAGGCTTCAGCAGCACTCTCTCCTCCTCTTTCAGGCTTTCAACCACTTTCTGGAACCTAGCTGGAGGGATTTGCTCCAGTTCAACCACAAAAAGCTTTACCAACATCCAACACTGTTCAAACATAGTCTGTATTCCAGTTAATCCTTGAGGTGCTGAATGGGAATGAGGTCAGAACTCTGCAGGCAGGGATCTCTGTGTGCATGGGACTACATAACTGTAAACTTGTCAGTTTAGTAGCCTTCAAAGAGAAAATTAAATCTTATTTTTTGGCACCATCTGTCATAAAACATAACAAAATACAGCTGGAGAGAGGGTGCTGGAATAAATCATCACATTGGGGAGTCATCTCAGTTTATTTCTTGTCATCTTGTTCCAGCGGTCAAATAGGATTCCCCTGTTAAAAAGATTAGAATAAGAACTTCATTTTGAAATAAGCACTCAGCATCTTGGCCCTGCTCGGATGGAGCACAGCTTGCCTTTTAAAAAGAAAAAAAAAATCTCATATCAGTCATGATTACAGCTAAAGATCTGTGCCAATGGCAAATCTCAAAGAAATGAATGAAGTTTTACATTTTTGCTTATGTTTTCCAAACTTTATTTACTCCAAGCACCCCTCCATGGCATATTTCTTTTAACACTCTGATAAATACCACTTTAACTTCTTCTCATGATTCATTTACACAGACTTCTGTTTTTTTCATGCTCCTTGACACAAAACAACTGCACTGCAAGTCTCAGTCTCGATGCATTTCGTGAGAAAGCCACAATAGGAATAATTCATGTTTTGACAAGTGAAGTAAATCTTTGAAGGTAGGATGAGAATAGCCTAAGTTTGACTCCCGTCCCAGCCAGCGATGACTTAAAGAAACTTCACTTTGTGAAACTTTTTGGTTATGCCTTTATTTTTTTCCCTTTAGACCCTGAGCACTCTGTTTGGTGTTGGTGGCCTCATACATTTTTAATTTTGCTTTACATGTTTGAAAATGTAGAAAGCCAAACGTTAGAGGGAGATGTGAAGATATTTTGCAGCAAGCATTCTGGGATGACTGATGGTTTATGTGTCTCACCTTCCTGGAAAAGTCTCATCACACTCAAGGATGTGATGCAGTCTCGGTAACAACAGCTCATCCTTGCCCCCGTGCACTGTCGTGACATTCCAAGCATCTTCTGACATTTCATAGTTTGGGCAGAAAGTTGAAAGTCCTAAGAAGTGGAAGTGTTTGGAGAGTGGAAGGAGGAGAGGAGGTCAAAGATGAGTCCTGAGGGCTCTCATCCATATCGACTGACCCTAATATGTTTGTTAGTTCTACATGCATCATCGTTGCACGCACACACATTCACAAACACACATGCTGCCAGTGACCAGCAGTAACATGAAATATCAATTTGCACTGCAGATGCATTGAGGCAAAGTCGAGATTTCACCTCACAGGTCGCTGTAATGCTGAAGCCGACAGCTGCACGTCCTCGTTGCAGAGACGGTGCAGATGTCATTGAACTTTTTTAGACAGAGACGTGGCCTCCCTTAAAGTTAGAGTTGGTAATCGTGAGAGGAGAGCGGACTTAGCCTGAAATTTTGAACAGACAAGTCTCACGTCACTCCCCCCTCCCTTCCTGCTGCGCTCAAGTCCCGCCTCCAGCTCCGTCCCTCGCGCCTCTTCCCTGAGGTGAATGCGCGGCGGCCGTGACTGCGACATGAAATGAACAGGATACACAACACAACGCAACATGTCCAACTCTGCATCGGTTTTAAACCCTGTCAGATCTTGTAGCTCCCTCCACCTCTGCAAAGAATCTTGATATTCACCCAAGTTTTATCTCGGGTTCGGCCAAGTCCTCTATTTCCTTGTTTCTCTTCCCTGTTCGTCTTCGCCGTATATGCTGTTGTTCATTATACTGTACACGCGAGCAATACGGATCCGTCATTCACAATGAAGGCAAAAAGACTAGTGCCGGTGTGGATGTTTTATAAATAAATACACTGAGTAAGGACCTCGAAGACGGCATGTCCGGCCGCATCACAGTGCCTGTAATGGTTGTAAATAACGACAGATCGCCACAAAAACGCAACCCTAAGCCGCTTTGAGCTGACAGAGGGATTGTACCAGCGATTCATAACATGTTGGTGAAATGAAGGAGATTTATGGCAGAAATTGCCCAATTTAGAGGCTGCGCGAGCTAGTCCGTTCACTCCCATTATATCGGATGTACGCTGATCGCGAGTGGATAAATATCTCCCGAAGAGTTCAAGTTACATCAAACTGTCTGGGTGAGTAAATAGTCGTATTTCAGGTGCATTTAATTGTTCTGTCTGATCTGGAGAGGTGAAGGCAGGAGACTGGAGCTACGTTAGCGACGTTAGCTAGGAATTTGTGTCTGCATTTTCATCTTCCGAACTTGTTTTTCCTTATTACTTATTAGGAGGGAGGGGTAGAAGTGGCGCAGGCAAGGTATTGGATTGGATCTGGTCCACGACCAACCATAGCTATTCGTTGTGAATGGCTGTGGTTGGTCAAGGGGTCGGACTAGCATTTGCTAACAACACATTGGTAAAATGAAGAAGTTTTGTGGCAGATAATGCCTTATTTAGAGGCCAACCGGCACTTGCCCCTAATGCTCCCATTATATGGATATATGCTGATTGCGAGGAGTTCAAGTTGCGCCACAACTGTCTGGGTGAGTAAATGATTGTACATCATGCTAAAAAACTCCAGGTTGAAAAATACTAAACTTCTCCTTTAAATCCAGTCCTCTTCAGGCCCTATAGGGATAACTATTTTTATGAGTCATATTGGATTGAGTAGTGACAAACAATCGTTATTCATTCAGGATTGATGGATTTCTGATTTGTAAATTCATTTCTTTAATACAAAATCTGCATTTGTCCTTCATTATAGCACAGTCACTGTCTGTTTTTTCTCTAAGACAATAAGATATTGGGACCTCATCAGTTTTTCGGGTTATAAAATAAGTTTGGTAAGAGACTAATGTTCTCTCTTCAAAATGATCATATCAATCCAAACTATTCAGATAGTTTTTAAGATTTTTTGAGCTTTAAATATCTGTCACAAATGTAGCCCTCTGCCATGCATGCCTTGCCTCTGTAGCCAAACCATTATTTTAATGGCATTTCCAAATGATTCTTCTTCTTTAACCAAACTAGATGGAGATTTTTCTTCTTGTGACAAAAACTGCTGGCTCTAGGCTTTTTAATGATTTTAGGACTCCATTTATGTTATATTTTTCAGCATGAGACCAGAACCAATGAGTCGATTATTGGCTAAGGATCAAGTAAAAGTATCCATGGCATTAATTATAGTTATATAAGTACTATTTATTGTGCATTTTGAGGCATTTTATGATCATACATGAGTCCAAAGGCTGATATTGTGAAATTGCATTCTCTAAAAACTCCCCAAAACATCTGACTTTTGCAGGTTTAGCAAAAGTTAGCTTCCCTCCAGGAGGATTGTTACGTTTCCGATGCCTCATCAGAAATCTCTGCTCCCCCGTTTCTGCTCATCTTCCTCCAGCATCAAAACTCCAGGAGGTCTTTTCTTATTCCCAACCTACTTTTATCACTGCTCCACCAATATGGTACATCGGAGACTAATTGCTAAAGAAAATGTGAATTTAAACTGATCTCTGCATCAACAAATGATGCTCTATATTTTCAGTAAATGAAACTCTGTTTCATGTATTCGATGAGCTTTTGCATAACAATTGCTATGTCAGTCTGTGGAAATAAACCGACTGACGGAGACTGAAACCAGACTTGTGCAGTTATAGTCAGATCAGAATTGAAGTGATAAAGGGCTCGATCACATGATCTTTCAGTAGATATTTGCACAGTTTAGTTTCATTTCTATTGTGGTCCAGTTGTTTTTTATATCAAAACATCCTCCAAACTGAAACTCTTATTTATTGCGTCAAATCATATTCAGCTTTTTCTGTTTGTATTGGATTTTTTTTATTCTAAGTACTGTTTATGCTTCTTATGCACTCTGCTGTAATTCTTCAATGATTAATATAAAACATTTAAAATGTTCTTGTTAATAAAATGGGCCTTGCAAAATACCTTGCCTCACACATTTAATTGTAAATTTTTAGAGAAAAATCAAAGATAACACCACCTCTTTCCCCAGGTGCAGACATTTCAATTCAATCAAAGCTCTTTTTAAAAAACATTTCTCATACTTCATTACACCATAAGGTCTCAGTGTCACGCACATTAGTGTTATCAGACACAGAGAAATATCAGATGAAGGTGTAAAGAATCTCTGTCACTTATTATGAATGCTTTATTAACCCGTACAAACAAGACAAACGAGCTTGCATGCTCAGATTCACCCCTATCAATTTGTAATGACTGATTAACCAAACAACCAGAGACCAAACTTTAGAGTGAACTTATCTGGTTCAAATCATATATATCACATCTCTTCCTAAATGTTGGCACATAAGAGGAGAAAGACTTCACTTCAGCTGAACTATCCAGGATTAATAGTGAAGATGAAGAAGTGGAGGAAGTGAAGCGATGGACCGAGACCGGAAACAGATAAAAGTTGTCTCTCTCTCTGCTGCTCTGTGAACATCGACAGTGCCCGTTCAGATTTATCATCCCCTAATGGACCATGAAGCCATCAACACCAGCGAATCCTTCAGAGTTATCACAGCACCAGTAAATTAGAGGAAAACTCTGCTCTTCAGAGAGACTGCTGGTTTTACACCGGCTATGTTCTAGATAAACATAGAAGGATTTACTGTACTGTGTTGCACCAGATTTGAGATAACAGTATTGTTTTTCAAGTGCTTAAATAAATCCAGAACCGCTGCTGGCTTCCATTTCCTTAACTCTCTGAGATTCCAGGATTTATGCTCCCAACTTGTGTGGAAGGTCAGGTTTTGGCAGCAGAGTGACACAAACACAGAAAACTCAAAGCAACAGTGTTTATAGTAGAAAATATTGAAGAATAGAAATGAATAGAATAAAACAAGAAGCAGATCAATTTAATTCAGTGTTCAGGAAGGAGAGAGGCTCCTTTAAATCATCCAATAAACTCACATATTAATGGAATAAATGATTAACTAGAGACAAATGAACTGAAATCAAGCTTGAGTTCAGACTGAAACCCACCTTTAGTTTGTGTCTCTGAGTCCAGCTATCCCATATGTTTATACAAAACTCCCATGCAATGAAATTCTGTGGGTTTACAAGGAAATAAGCTGTATTCTGCTGTATTATTGTCATCAAGCATCACCTACACAGGCGGGGGAAAGTTTAAGGGAGCAAATTTAAACATGCATGTCAATTGGTGATGCTATATTGGATTACAATAAGTGTTAATAATAGTGCTTTATCAATAAGAGTCAGATAAAACTAAATACTGAGCAACAGAAACATGCCTATTATGCGCTCATGCTGCTGTCTTTTATGTGAGTGCATATGCTTTTGGTTAAAATGCTGCTTAAATTTACAGCTTAACATTTAAGCAAGAAACAAGATATTTCTCCTTTTTATATTGCATCTGCTCTCCTTCTGAAGCACCCTAAGCCAGAACTGTTCTGCCATGCCTGGTGCGTAAACGTCTCTGTCATCAGTTAGTTATAGAGCATCAGAGGCGGGCTCAATTAATATTAATGTGCTGTGTGCAGTTTGCTGATTTCACTTTAAATTATTTGCCAGACAGGCACCTCTTTCTGCCTGAAGAAGCATGGTGCAGCTTTGAGGGAAAAAGGCTTAAAAAGCTTCCTCAGTGGACTGACAGCTTGATCTGTTTAATGTGAAAATTCCAAAACCGCAGAAGTGCGTTACTATTTCTGAGTTGCTCTAAACAGATCACAGTTTAGCTTCATTTCTGATTATCTGCACCTGAGGGGAAGAGGTGTGCTTTGGTTTTTTTAGTTTTTTCCTGCTCCACATCTACTCAAAATTCCACATCTTGGCAGAAATTAATCTTTAATATTAAAACACAAACTTCTCTGAAAGCTGTTTCACTACAATCATTTGTGTTGATATGCAAGGCGAAATAAAATGCCACAAGATGGCGCTGTATGATACATCATGCGTGTATGAATGACTTAGAAAACATCTGTAAACTTTCTCTCCACTTAATAAAATATCCTAGATGGTTGTATCATTCCACATCTCTCCAAAATGAACAGAAGCGCGAATAAAGCGCAGGGAAGTTAGAACGAGCTACAACACGTGACTTGTTAAGCGTTTCGTTTGGCTGAAAGTTGACAGGTTGAGTTGATAAAAAAAGGACAAAAAAGTCTTTAAAAGCATGACGAATGTCTTCAACATCATTAAACAACATTTAATCCTGACTGTTGGTGGGATCTATGGGCTCAGCAAATGTGGGTCTTGCTGCGCAAACCTGACAAGTTATATGGAACCACTGGACTGCAGCCTGTAATTGAAAATGTCACTTTTGCTACACGCAGCTTTAGTCAATATTTGCAGCGCGCAGCACTTTATGAAAATAAATACTTGAATTTGATGGGAAGAAAATCGAACCTAATTCCATTTAAAGGAAAAAAAGGCAAAGCAGAACCATCCTGTGTAACAACTTAGTAAAAAGGGATCATAAATAATATATTGTCTCTTTAATGAATGGTGCCAAAAATATGAAACCGGTCCTGGAAGCTCCTCTGGGAACTGATTTGTGTTTCTTTGAATCATTTATCTTTATTTTTAACCAAGAACCAACCATTAATTCTGTATATAACAAATGCAAACAGAGCTACATTTAGCAGATTGGGAGATGCGGAATAGCGAGCCCCCGTACCTTATCAGAGCCAACAGACGCCCCTTGCACGCTCCGATCCCCCCCAGCCTGCTGCTGTTTGGCTTATCAGCGCTGCTGCTGATGCTGCTGGATGCTGCACGGCGGCGCAGCCCGGATCCAACTGAGGATTTAAGGATGGAAACGTGAGGATAGTGGGACTGCTGGAAGCCCGTGGCTTGGAAAGGAATAACCCAGAAGAATACTATAAACACTCATAATGTTCATCTGATCTATTACTTCAGCCCCACCGAGCCCCGCCGCTGCCTGCCTTTCAGGGGACCGTGAAGTCGCTCCTGTAACAGGATTTCACTGATGCGCGTCAATACGGATCAGGCTCCACCGGCGTCTTTCCTAACTTACCTGGCAGAAGGATTTCTGCTGATTTCTTGCTGTGAGCAGCAGCGCACAGGCGCGCAGAGTTGATTTACATTCCAAAGTTTGTATCTTGCCATGCTGGGATTCTCTGATTGGAGATGAACCCGCCTTGGTTCGCACAGTTAATTCTCGATGGATGTTGTCTGTGCGATCACGGATACTTTAGCAGTCAAGTGCGTGTCTAAAATCTCAAAGTGAATGCCTGCCGTGCTGACACATGCTCGAGTGGGAGCTGTGCACGCATGAGGAGGACTCACCGGGTCATTTTGTCGGGGGAAAGTTTGTGACTGGGACGCGGCGGAAGATGAGAGCGATCCACGCTGAGCTGCTTGACGCGCGCTGTTAATGCAGGCTGAGACGATTTGTGAATGGAAATGGGATTCAGCTTTCAGGTGTTAATGGAGAATGTGTTTGCAAACTGTGGACCCCTGCTCTGGCTGGAGGGGAGAGCGGCGGACACCTCGATCCCCTTTCGGAACCACAGGTGTTCCTTGTGAACAGGTAAGTTGAACAACCAAAACTCTTAAGCAAGGATATAAATGTTTTCAACATTTTCTTTTAAAGTTCCACAGTTTGGTTGTAGAATGGTCCAAATATAAACCATAAATAGCCTGGGTAAGTTTGGAGTTTGTGTACTCAGAGCAGCTTGACATAATCCTTCCTGACTCTGACTTTGAGTAAGAAATGTAATTTTGTAAATGAAGCCAAATGGCTGTAGGAAAACAATTAGCCTTGAGGGAACTGTGAGTTTATTAATGTTCCCTTAAAACTATTCAGCACAGTCACTCTATGAGCTTTAAACAGTTGATCCATTTGACTTGGATCTAATGTCTTGCCCTTCAATTGTTTTTTACTGGAGATGAGTGAAAACAGAAATCTGAAGTTTAAATTCAACAAAATGTGTGTCAAGACCTTTTTAACACCCTGATTTACATAAATGCTTTTTAGTAAAAGATAACTTCCTGACATTCTTGTTTTCTTTTTTCAGTGACCTCAAATCCCAAAATGCCGAACTGTGGATAGAGTGCTGACCTGTATGTACCTCCCTGCGACCCCTCTCCTCATCATTTCCTTGTCATCATCCTCCCATTTTCCCTCCTTCCCTTTCCTCCGTAAGCTTCATGCTTCTCCTCCTCGATCCTTCATCAAAACCTTGACCACCGTTTTCTCCTCCATCATTTTGTCCACCTCTCATCGCTTCCCCCTCCTCCCCGTATTTTGACATCTTCATCCTCTCCTCTTCCACCCCAAAGACCCACCACCTCCTCCTTTTCCTCCCCCCGCAGCACACATGCAGGCCAAGAAGCGGTACCTGCTCGTGTCTGTGGGGGCCGGTCTTCTCTTCCTCATCTACCTGTGGGCTCTGCAAATCGGAGACTTCCAGCAGCAGCCGTACCACTATCCCCAGTTTCCCCAGCATCGCCAGTACCACCAGCAGGAGCACCAGTACTATCATCAGAAGCAGAGCATGTACCAACCCCAGCCCCTGCCTCAGATACACCCATCCCGACCGGTTAAACACTGGCCAGAGTCGACCGAGCTGCTGGAGCCGTATCTGGAGGGAGGAGAGCAGGAGGTAGCCAACACAGATTTTTTTTCCTTCTGTAAATAATAAAAGATATAAATATCCTCAAATAGAAAAAAGAAACAGGTTCCTAAGAGAAGTAATTACATTTTAAAATATATTTGTTCAAAACTGTTATTTTTAGACATTCTTCTGGTCTGATCATTTCTTCTCTGATGAGTAAACCGTTGATGAAGTAAGACCCTATCTGAATGATGGGTCCTTAGTTTACAGGTGGGACTTTGAACAGTAGTAACTAAATATTAGTTTTATCAAGCCATGTTTAATTCCTCTCCATCTTGCTCATACCACCCTCATTTATGCAGTTTAAGTGCTTTCATGTAAAAAGATAGATAGATAGACATAATACAGACAGGGACATAATAGTTTCTCTATCCGGAGTCTGTGTCCTAATATTGCATGG
>JBBDHI010000024.1:18847944-18861303 GCA_037177115.1 Craterocephalus stercusmuscarum
TTGGGATCTTGTTCCTTCGGTCACCACAGCTCGTGACAGGTGAGGTGATGGCGGGAAGGTAGATCAGCCGGTAAATCGAGAGGTTCGGCTTCAGGCTCAGCTCCTTCTACACCACGACAGCCCGATGCAGATTACGCATCACTGATCTGTCGCTCGTCCTTCCCTCACTTCGGAGAGGACACACCACCCTTTCCTGCCTGGCTTAAACCTGAGCAGGAAATGGTGTTATCTAACCCGAGGTATGAAGCCTAAACTGACTGAAACTGTAAAAGCATAAAGAAGCGAAAGTGTCCCTTATCATGGAGCTGCATGTTATCCACTCCATCCACCACCGCTCCTTTCTCCTCCTCAGGAATTTTTTCCATGTTAAAGTAAAAACCTGCATTTGAGTGAGATGTTCTTTCCCAAACCCTAGGAAAGTAGTTTCAGTAATAAATCTTACCTGAGCAGTTTGATTACCTAACCCTAATCAGAAAATTATACTGCCTTATCCTAAACTATAAGAAGTGATGCAAACATGACATGGATCTCTCCTCTCTTTACCTTCTGGCCTCATTATCAGAACATGGTTGCATTTTAATAAGCAAACACTTCATAATGACATTTTCTGTCAGCGTGTAATGTAACATGTTTGCAATGATTAAATAGGTCGTTTGTCCTTATCTGGATAGATGACTCGTATCTCTCAAGGTAAGAAAAAAATGACCTATGTGGTCATTTAGATCTAAGAGGTGATTTATCTCCTGCTGCATGGTGGAGCTTTAATTTCGAAAATGCTCCTAAGGGTCCTATTTAAAGTTAGGAACAAGTGACCTTTGATGTTGTACAAGCCGTAGGACTCGTTGTAAATTTGCTTAGTTAGTAAAATATTGCTTAAATAATCACCTTTTACTATGTCGGGAAAAAGAGGAATCCCTCGCTGTCTGAAATACTCTGCTGATAAGTTGTTTCTGAGCACAAATATAGGCAAAAATGACATTTTAAGGACAAGTTTTTGGGTGGATTATCCCTTTAATCAGTTCAAATGTCAGGTTGAGTCATGATACCACTGATGTTAAAATTGAGACTCTTTCGACACACAGGGCCAGGACTAATGATCATGTCTGTCATTGATTAATCTGTCAGTTATTTTCCTCATTAAATGATCATTTGTTCGTTCCATCCAATGATGCCATCTATAATTTTCAGGAGCTGAAGGTGACTTTTAAGCTGCTCACATTAACTTCTCTTTCTGACATAGAGAGCACACTTCAGACATATCAATAGTCACGACCGTTTCAAATGAAGAAAAGCGGCAGATCTTCACATTCAGATGGCTGAAAGCAGAGAGGATGAGCACATAAATCAGGCTGAAAAACTAACATGTGACTTTTAGATGTGTGTTTGGGTGTAAATATGATCAGAACTGATGAACTCTTACCAGTGTCTTTCCTCAGGCAGATGCAGCTGGATAGCTGCTGCTTATCACATGGTTGCACTCCGAGACCCAGACTGCTTCTCCTCTTCATCTTTTCTTCCCTCCTCTTTATTTTTCTTGTCTTGTGTTCTTCGTCTGTCCATTCTTTCTCTGTCATATTGTCATTTATCTCTCTTTCACTTTATTATTCTCATTTTATTATTCCTCTTCTAAAATAAGACCCCCCCTTCCCTTTCTGTTGTGGTTTCCCCTCCTCACCTCCCATATTAATCTTTTCATCTTCCACTCCTCTTATTTTTTTCTTCTCATTCAGTCTTTCCTTTCTTTTCCTCAGTTTCATTTTGTTTTTCCTTTTTTCCCATCTGTCTTTCTCTCACATATCCTTCCTGTTCCAAAATAGTAGAACATCTTTCCTTCTTTCTATCTAATCCTAAAAATGGAAAATTCTTTCATATTTTCTCCTTTCCACTCCTTCCTGTCATTTTTCCTCTCCAGATTATTTGCACCTTATTTCCCCTCCCAAGCCCTTATTTTTTCTTCACTCATCTTTAAAACCCTGCTCTCCTCCCTGTCTTTTCTTTCATTCTCAATCCTATCCCCTCACCTGTTCATTTGATCATCCCCCTCTCCTCATGGCTTCGTCTCACCATCGCAGCGTGAGGTCTGGTGCCGATCTTGTAGCGTGACAGCAGGTTGACATCTGGGCATTTCAAGGTTGGGATCAGACCAGAATAGGAGGTTGTGATGACAATTTGTGTGGCGCCTTGATGCCTGTTGGTTGATCCCTCCATGCAGAGAGTTTGATGAGCCCGAGGCGAGAGCTGAACACATGCAAACGTACCCACCGTCATAGTTGTGGAGCAGAGACAGTCTTGGTGGTGGAGTGAGAGGTCTTTTACTTTATGACAGCAGAACAGTATCAGACCGTTTTCAGCCTCTCTCGCCTTTTTGTTTGTCGTTCTGTGCTTTTCCAGCTTAGCGAAGCCTCAACAGATCTATAATATCTACTTTTTACCAGCTATCCGTTCATTTTATTGCTTTAGTGCTCCAATCTGGGACCAATTGGTTAAATTCCACATTTGATTAGACGAAGTTTGGTCTTGTAGACCTTAATTTTAGTGCCTTAATGCACAAAAACCATCTGTAGGCACCATGAGATAATACTTAAATGTTTTCCTTTGTTAGAACTCATCAGCGTGGCAACACAGAAAACAGAAGAGAGGCTTGTTGCTTAACGGACATAAAATTTATCTAAAGATGTTCATTTGTTAATTTATTATGTATTAATTATTTACACGGTATATTTTTTATGCTGATGCCAAGCCAAAACAATAAACAAAAAGGATAAGAAGCATAAAGATTTTGAGTAGACATCGGGTTTAGTGGTTCCCAACATATTTTCTCTGAGTACCCCCTTCATGCAGCTACCAAAGCGAAGTGGAAACCCGCCTGCCTGTGCTGAAACCATGCTTGGTTTAATGCTTTCATTAACTGCTTATAAATGATGCATTCTGGCTGTTTCATTCTGATAAAACCAAAGTGAAGGTAATTCCCCACACATATCCTTAGTTTTCTTTTTTTCTTTGCTTCCTGACAAATCAAGCAGAAAAAAATGTTCCGAACCTAATACACCTTCTGACTACGATGGAAAAAGTGTGATGATTTTAGTTAAATTCCAGATTTTATTACTTTCAAATTCATAGGATTTTTCAAATTGTCAAAATATTTCCACTTGATGTCATTATAAATTAATTTGTTGTTACAGGGAATGCAACTCCTGAAATGATTCTTTTCACAGATGATCACGTCTTCGGGTTTTTATTGTGGCTTGAGGACATCTTGTTTAATAGAAAAATGGTCTCAGTATGAAGCATATTCAGACCAATATTCTTTTATTTGCATCAAGATTTATTATATAATCTGTTCCACTTTTTTTCTGTGGGCCGACTTATAAAAGTTAAGTATTCCTGTCTGTGGTTGTGCTGCTGCGTTGGCAGATCTAACCTGTGCTAGTAATTGACTTGTGTTACTTTTAATGGTGCCATATGTTGTTCCTGCTGACTGTGGCACACTAAAACACATCAAACAGAAACGGCTCCTCTGCTGTTTGACACCTTGTCAAGATTTCCTCTGGATATTATTGTGCGTCGGTGGCTAATTCTCGAACTGGAATATATTTCAGCTCGTTTTGTCTTTCTCTCCCTTCCCTCCCTCCCTTTTTCTCTCTTCTTGCTGCTCACGGAGCAGAGACAACATTGACAACAAAGCCTTCTGATATTTGTTAATGGAAAGTGACAAATAAAACTAGCCACTCTAAAGAGCATCAATGTGTTGCTTCAACTTTCAGGGCTTGATGCAGCCATATGTATTATTTAGTCAAAGTTTCTGAAACTCTCATCATACTTTAATGATGAAAAAGTTATCACAATGCATTAGACAAGATTATATATTAAAGACGCACTATGTAACTTTCTGACTTTGAAACTTCTGGATTATAGATGGACTAGATGAGTCAACATAGGTGTCACTTTTACTGTCTGGAGACTGCAGAGAACATAGCATACAAAATGGCTGCTGAATTAGCTATTAGGGACTTATGACAGGAATATCCACCACAGTTTTGTAGTGTGTCTTTAAGACACATGAGTAACTAACATTTAAATCACTTTACATCTGATTTTACGGAGTCATTCAACATTTTAGTCTTTTTGGACAAATAATAAAATTCTTATCTTGAACTTCTTTTTTGCACAAATTAAATGTTATTACAAAACAAAATGCATTACTTTGTAATAAAATATTCCTGGAAGAGGGGGGATATATAAGCGATTAGCCCAGTTATTTCTACCTTTTAGTTGCAACATCCTTAAAACCCCTCTACTGCACATTCTGCGCATTTTGGAGCCTCTGAAAAACTGTTGGACTGTCCGCTACATTCTGTTTTTATGATTTGGAAAAACGCAAACACAGACTATGTTGCTATTATCGTAGCAAGTAGCGGACCGTCCTTCAGTACGGAGTGAATTCGACCTTTTTCCATGGCGCATGGTAGTGACATCATCGCCGTGTCAGGTATGCACAAGAGGCTTGAAAGGACCCCGGAATGACAACAATGAAAATACAAGCTGCTAGCAGGTCACGGAGGGATCGGACTAGCATTTGCTAACAATACATTGGTAAAATGAAGGAGTTTTGTGGCAGATAATGCCTTATTTAGAGGCCGACTGGCACCTGCCCTGAACGCTCCCATTATATGGATATATGCTGATCGTGGGTTGATCTAAATATCTTCCGATGGAGTTGAAGTTGCGGCACAAATGTCTGGGTGAGTAAACGATCGTATAGCATGCTACAACATAGGTTCAGGTTGAAAAATACCGAACTTCCCCTTTATGCTTGGCATGCGTCTCAACAATTTTGCCAAGAATGGAAAGATAACCAGCCGATTTCCACAAACCCTTTCTTCACCATACTCAAAGTGAAAACATGTCAGCAGAAATGTGAGGCAGCGATTGTTAGGCTTCCTTTCGACAGCAAACCTGTGAATCTCACGCCGCCTCACATGTCTGATGGGGAGACAGCAGTTTGTCTTTTTACCAACTTTCTACTTGCAACCTGCTTTGTGTGTGCACAGTGTGTGTTGTTTGTGCATGTGGACCGTGGGCACACCGTCGACGCTGTCTCCTGTGACCCCGTCTGCCATCTGCTGACAGCTTCCTTGTTGTTTTGTTTATTTCGTTCCATATGCATATGCATGAGCCGGCACACACACACACACACACGCACGCACACACACACAAGTGCAATTCTGTGCAACACCCCAGAACCAGTGATGACAACTTTCCCCTTTGAGTGCTGTGGCTGCCGATTGGAAACCCAGACAAACTCTCCGAAGTGAGCGTTCAAAGTCATTTGTTTGTAAATGCTGAGAGTGAATTGGCCACAGCGTGTGTCAAAGCTTTTGGAGGGCCGCAGATGAAGAGAGCAGTTTAATCCAAAGTCTAATCTACATTCACATTACCTCTTCTCTTTCTAACTTTGTGTGTGTGTGTGTGTGTGTGTGTGTGTGTGTGTGTGTGTATTAAATGGGCTCTGAACACTCAGAGGGGTGTTCATCTCCACTCTTATTATATTTCTACAAGCACTGGGTTTTTCCAAGCCATTATAAAACTATATATTATACCTACTCTCAGTTTATACTGTAGTTGTAGTTATGAGCATCTATATCTCACTTTATCCATATAAAATGTTATATAGCATCTATCTAGCTATCTATCTATCTGCTTTCCCTCTCAATTTTTGTGTTACGCATGCAAATCTCCAGCGTTCAACATGAGATCTTCTCAGACTCCTATTCTCTCTCCTTCATTCTCTCGGGTTGTTGTGAGAGGAGCCTGTCTATTTCTTTCAGCCAACAGAAAGATAGATCCATGTAAATTTACTTTATGGAGTGAAAGCCTCTTGTTCTTGGTAGGGGAAGAAAATGTTGACACCTCTGACTTGACTAACCTATGCTGTAGATATGGAGGGGGAGTATTAGTGGGAGTCTGTATGCACATCCCTTGAGGTGTTGTTACGCTACAGTATCCCGATGTGGAAAGACTTCACACTTTTAACCACTGAGTTTTGCTTTACAGCACCGTGTCCCATACCAGCAACAGGATATCTCATACACTGGCTGTTCTGAATTTGCACCATGGCTGTATAAGGGCTGGGATGTACTTGCCGCTGGTGATGCATCTGCGTCCGTATCATGGCTGCCACACATTCCTAATGTCTGTTTGGCATGTTGGCAACTTGCGTTGACTCAGCGTGACATGATGTGTGCGAGAGATGTGTGTGATATTGACTTGACCACTAGAAGTGCTCATGGACCATATTTGTCAACAGACCGTACGCACTGCATTTATGTGAACATCAACCACATAAACCGCATTTGACGGCGGCAAGACTGTTTCGCTTTAGTTTCCACAGTAAAAGTAAAATTATCAGACCTTCTTCATTTTCTACTTGTTAGTGAAAACAAGACAGAAATACAACAGCCCGGCAGCTTGTGACTTTCAGAGTGCAAGTGCTGTAAACTCCCCCTAGTGGTGCCCTCCAGTATCGACCGTTTTGGCTGCGTTGTGCCTTTGTAGTTTACAGCAAGTATGAAAAGCACTACGGTATAGTACTAATACTATTATACATTAGATAAAGATCCTTTAATGATAAAAAACTGTAGAAAAACATTTCTAATAATCATTTCTCTTCTAATATAAACTTTCTTTAACAAATATCTTTTCTTCTTTTATTTTGTGATTCTAAGGGTATTTTTATTTGTTTGCAGATTAAACATGATTATACTGTATCTGCTGAAACTAACAGATCAAGTGATGAATCTAATCAGAAAATAAGAAATAACTGCCTGCTTAGACTTGGGCTCCACTTCTATCATGTACAACAAATAATTCTTCATGATTATCTTCTTAATATAGTTAGATAATTGTAAATCGCATGGGTCATCGCAACAGTTTCATAAACTCTTACTGAAGCATCACTTTAATTATGGCAGAAGTAGCAAAATCTTCCTCCTCAGACGGAAGCATCTAAAGAATTTGTGTTCTTGTCACGTCCGTCTGTCAGAGCAGCCTGCTCGCTTACCAGAAGGACAAGCCTTGCCCCGGACCACGGTGACAATGCATCCACCCCTGTGAGAGGGTCAGACATTCATTTACTCAGGGCATGAATGGATTTGTACTATCGTTTTCCAAATTAATGTCAAGTTGTCCAAGCCATGGCTATCTTCCTCTAAACACCAAAACCCAACAAACTGTTACTGAAACCAGAAGCAAAAACATGAATAATTCTGAAATATTTCAGAATTCAGACAGACTTTTCTATCCACATAGTACTTTTCTCTTCGTTCTCAGAGATGTGCTGACTGAGTGATCGATGACACATTTCAACAGTTTACACCTGCACCACACACTCAGGTGTAAATATCAAACGGGTCTGATGTGATCAAAACAGTTGAGATTAGTCTGTGATTTCACGTTTTTTAAATTTGAATCTGAAAAAATTTAACCACCAGAGTAGCACCGCCCCGCTGACCACCGTTATGTCCCAACTTAAAGTTATAAACCACCCAATGGAAGCTGAGCTACCTTCAGGTTTTTTCAGAGGATTTCTCTGCTGTTACTTCTTAGTTGATATAAGCTGCAAGTCTGACCCTGCACTTTCACAGATACCGAAGTTTAGCAGCTTAAAATTGGATGAACTGCTGCAGGGAGGTACAAAGGCCAAAAAATGGAAAGCAGTTAGTAGTGGGATTATATTTACATCCAAACACTCACACAGAGAAAACAGCCTGCAGGTGGGTTTGCCTTCCATCCATAGTTTCCTACAGAAGATTAATATTGTTTTATCTGATTGCTGCAACCAGTGGAAGATCAAATTCCCACAAGTGTCACCGATATTAAAGTAGGACATGTCATGTGTGTCACACTGTCTCAAGGCTTGAATTTTATGTTACTGCTTGATGGATATATCATACAATAATCACACAAACAAAAATATAAGCAGACGTCTAGTTTTTTTCCAAAAAAGTATTGCAATGATTTAGTTTTCCACTTTTTAAGTAGCTTACCGGAAACAAATAGGAAAAGGGTCACACAAAGGCAGAGGTTATAACTGTATATGAATGACTGGCTGATAAACACCCACGTTTCTAAAACTCTGCGCCTCCACTTTCTATCAATAACTTCTTATTTTAAATGTTATTTTTTCATTGACAGTGTCTGAGGTGGGCTGATTATCTGGACTTTCTGCTAAAGTCCAGAAAAGCCAAAAAGTCATTGACCATCTGACCTCCTGACCTCCTGAAACGAGACAGGCAACTTGGAT
Organism: Craterocephalus stercusmuscarum; assembly: GCA_037177115.1. Classification (NCBI taxonomy): domain Eukaryota; kingdom Metazoa; phylum Chordata; class Actinopteri; order Atheriniformes; family Atherinidae; genus Craterocephalus; species Craterocephalus stercusmuscarum. Next base: position 18,856,247 of record JBBDHI010000024.1, read on the forward strand.
CGACAGGCTGCTCTCCACAGCCTCAGCACTGTCAATGCCTAAACAATAACACATTTTTATTGCTGAAAGTTTAACCATGTATCTACAGACTACAAACAGTTAATGTGTTTAACTTGCAAAGAGGCTCAATAAACCGTATGAGCTAAATTTCCCACATGTACGATGAGGAAGATTAAGACTTAAAGAAGGAAAAACTATTTCATCAAACGCATTTATTCCATATCTTTGGTTAATAGCTTACTGATAATGTTTTAATGCGTGCCTTAGAGAATAATCCATCAGGCCTTCCATTTTCATGTCAGAGGTTTAGTTGCAGAGGGAGGAGGGAGACCCAGACACCCATCTCCCCTGCACCACTCTCCAGTTCCTCCCCAAGGGACTCCCCAGCCACAAACGATATACTGTACAATTCCTCCACTGAGTCCTGGGTCTTCCCTGGGGTCTCCTCCCAGGTGGATTTGCCTATGAAACCTCCAAAGGGAGGTGACCAGGAGGCCTCCTAACCACCTCAGCTGACTCCTTTCCAGAGGAGCAATGACACCTCACTGATCTGATGTGTGAGCTCCTCACCTGACCTCTCCTGCTGAACCATCATCTCATTCTTCATGTCACAACTCAAAGTTCCTGACCACAGGTATGAGGGTTGGAGTGTAGGTGGACTGGTAAATCGAGAGCATTTCTTTTAGGCTCAGCTCTTTCTTCTCTTCATCTCTTGCTCCATCCTACCACCACTCCTGAGACGCTTCAAATCCTCCACTTTAGGCAGAGACTCATTCCCCACCGAGAGGGAGAACCATGACCTCTAACATAGAGGGGCTAATTTAATTTTTATCCTGACCACTTCACACTGCTGCAAACTACCCCATATACTGGGCTGAGGAAGCCAACAGAGCCATCTTATATCACTCTGAATAATCAGAGCCAATGCTGTGCAGAATGAAGCTGAGAAAATGTGCACCTCTATTCCCGTTTAAACAATCGCCACAATCTTTCCCCGAAGTTAGAAAGTTCTCCACACCCTCCTGTTCAGCCATTTAAAAAATGCTGTTAAAATTTGATGGCATGTTTTGTTGCTCCAAACTAGTTTCCTTCAGTGTGTTGTGGTGTTTGGAGCCACGTGCGACACCAACCTGACATGAAATGTTGAATTATTTAACTGAAGCTTGGAGCATAATCCTATAGTATTGTTAAATTATCCAGGAGACTTGTGCATTGAGAAAAGTTGCGAGAAAACTTTCAAATACCTCTGGAAGCAAGCTGAAATATAATGAATATGAATCAGGATTTATCTCTGTGGCAGAGGTAGAGCCACAGTAAACGTTTCCTGTAAAAGTAATGACACACACAGGCTTAGGTCTGGATGTGTCTGCGTTGAGGCTGTCCAATTATAGGCCAGGATCAATGGCCTTGTCGTGCCGCTGCAAAAGGTCGCTTATGTGAGTACACACACACATATTACGGCCATCTTCAGTGCGAGGTCAGCACCATCCATCAGGGTTTGTGCGGCGTCTTGTTGGATGTCAGGGTGAAGATCAACCTCCTCACCTCTCACCGCTCTGACTTTTTAAATGCCTCTAAAAGCAGGAGTGTTTGCTAGCTCTTAAAGAAAGAAAAAGTGAGACTGAGGCACGCCCCCACATACAGAAAAGAAAAGGTAAACATGCGACACAGAAGGAGCACAAAGCCAGTGAAAGGGAGTAAATAAATCAAGTCAAGGTTGTGGCCTTCTTGTGTGAAAATGACGCCCGTATGCAATGTGAGGGGCAGAGGTGGGAAGTTTGTAATGCATGCGGGCTGCTTGTTATTACCCACCGACTTTTAGTGTCAGAGTTATGTGTGTGTGTGTGTATGTGTGTGTGTGTGTGAGGAGGCTCAGAGTGATGTTTTGAAAAGCCTCTCCAGCTGCGTGTTTGGGAAAATGGAGCTATCCGCATACACAAGGCAAGGACAAGAGTAACATTAGCCAAGCATAAGGGATCACTCTGACTGCAAGCACACATTTCTGTGTGCAAATGTTCGGCTGATGTCTCTCAGCGCCTGATATTTAACTCCAGATTTTTACTTTTATAACAACCATCTTTTTCTACTCAAACCTGATGTCAATCATCCAAACAAAATGTTTATTTTAACAAAAATGCTCAAAAGAGGGAGTGTATCTTCAGACTGGTGCTGAAGTTGTATGTGAGTGCGTGTTTTCCAGTGGAACAGTTGAATGAATCCAGTTTAACTGGTCGTTCATCTTGTAATAAAGACCTAAATGAGGACACATGCTGTTTTTCTACTTTCACAGCAATTTATTACAGACTATGAATACTAAATTGTAATCTAAAAACAAAATGATTGATTGATAATTGATCATTAATTCTCCCATTGATTTATTTTCAATAGATTTGACTTTGAATAGATTCAAATATCTATACCTAATTCTTATCCTGTCCATGAGGTTTACAATCCAGCCACAAACTCTTGTGTTTAATCAAAGACTCTGAAATCCACATTGGATGATCCATGAGAACGCAATCATTTATAACATTTTCCTCATAAAGATAACAGCTATGTTGCTAAGACACCTCTACTTTGACTCTGAAAACATTATAAAGCCACTACCAGTCAAACTTGACCAATTAGCAACAAAAAAGTTAGATCTGTTTGAAAAGAACAAAACTAATGGTCAACCATGGCTGTAAGAGGATGTTTTTGCTGCACAGTGGCACCAAAAACAAGCTAAGTGTGAGCAGGTTTTGTGAACATAGTACGTAAAAAGCAGCATAGCGTTAGGTAGGAAAAAGCCCCTGAAGGCAAATTATTAATATGTAAATAATTTCTGCTGTTTGTTTGTTTCAATGCCAATTTTCTTTCTCTTGAAAGCCAAGACTTAAGAGAACCTGATCGTGCGGGATGTTGACAGAAACAAAGAATTTAGAGTGCCACATTTAAATGACTTTTAAGAGAGACTGTGCCCCTGCAGGCTATAAAGGTCATTACTGACAAACCTGAAGCATCAAAAAATGAGGCAACCAATCATTTCAACATGGAGGTCACCTCCAAATTATTAGCAGTAAAACAGGAAAACAGCTGCTGGTTCTCTTCCTGTTGTCATGTCCAACAGACGTTCTTTATGCCCCACATTTCACACTAAAAACGTCACTTTGCGCTTTACTGGAACGGGGATGAAAGGTCACGGTATATACAAGAATAAGCGAAACAAACGATGGGCACTTTTATTCAGTGTTTACTGGAGCAAATCCTCCATCTAAAATGCCGGCTCAGAGCTGAAAGGAGGAGGAGGAGATCAAAAGAGATTAAAAGGAACAGAAAGACAGCTGGAGAGAGTTTAACAAAGTGAACATTAAGAAGTCAGATATTGTATAATTAATCAGGGCTCTGCAAAGTGCTGTGTACGAGCCTCAGAGATGATAAAACATTCATACACACACTCACAGACATCCACTTTCTAATAGATAAAGGGGTGTGGAGCTTATATCCAGTGTCATTCCTATCTCTATTTCAGCTTCAAGGTTTACTTTGCACCACGGACAATTTAACAGCAATTTGAACATTCCAGTGATTAATAACAGCAACCAGGGACGTGAGTGTGCACTTAGTTTGTGTTTGGGGATGTGCGCGCTAAGAAAAGAGGAAGGCTTAGTCAAGGTTTTTGCTCATGAAGAATCACAATATCTTGTTTTGCTGACTTACATTTATGGTCGTACAGAAACTGATGAATGCAGAGGATGGAAATTAAATGGGTTTCTGCCAACTGGAGGGTTTTCCCATAAGCTTTCTCATAAATTTGAAGCTTTTAACGTGTCAGTGCAGGTCACATTTTTTAATATTTTTGTAGAGTATTTTATTATTTTAAAGAGCCGATGTGCTCTGTAGCTGTGTTTTATTGGCCACTTTATAAAAGTAAGATTTAATCTATGTGGTGGAGCAACAAGTGCCAGGTGTAGCGACTAATGGCAAAAAGCTGACATCTGCAAATAAATGAGAAAACATGCTCCATGCTATCCTTCTTGGGTTTTGGTTCAAAGATGAGATTGTTCTAGTTACTGTAAAAAAAAAGTCATAATATGAAAAATTTCCACATTTTTCCATTTTTTAAATGTTGCCCTTTTTTAATTTATGGTCTCTATTAAATCAGACTAAAGTAATTGACTATAGACAATTATTTCCCGTCTTAGCTGGATAACTTGACTTATTGTAGTCAAAATATTCTAGGTAGTGGAAAATCATTCAAATAGCAGTTACATTTTAGGAAACTGGATTTCACAGTTCAGTTTAAAGAGACAAGATGGAGATTCTGCCATTTCAGACAAGAGAGTACATCACTACAAGCATACTCATTTTCCCTGAAATATCACAACTGCATTTGGCTTTACAGCGGCAAGTCACGTATTATCAACTGGATTTCAACTCATTACCCATTTTTAAGGCACACACCAATTCAGTAAAGAAACAAAAAAAAAAAGAAAGAAAAAGAAAGGAAGAAAGAAAAAAATATTTCAAAGTATGTTAGTAATCATATGAATAATGAACTGTAGAGGGAGTGGAAAGAACTTATGTGACTGTTTCAGATTAACAGAATTCTATAGTAAGAGTATCTTCTACAGACCTTTAAGACACGCTGCAGAACTTTTGCAGATTTTCTATCAGCAGCTAATTTGGCGTCCATCTTGCATCTGCGTACTGTGAGTTCTCTCCAGCCAGTAAAATACAACCTTAGCTTAACTCGGAGTGCTGTTTCTTTCTTTATTTTCATGTGTTCTTATGTTTCTTTTCCCAATCAGCCACGGTGCACATTCAAAATCGTTTAGAACCGCTTGTTACATGGTACGTTGAAGCAACGTCATAGTGTGTTTTCTCAGCTATGGGATGTCGTTGTGCAGAAATGCACAAAATACATGTCGCTGTGCACTTGAAGGAGTCAGTAATACGGTGTTTTAAATTGAAAAAAGTAAGTAAGTAAGCTTTATTTGTATAGCACTTTTCGCAGACAGGGGTCACAAGGTGCTTCACATGACAACATATAAAACAGTAAAAGCGGTAAAAATACA
>JBBDHI010000024.1:19635032-19649380 GCA_037177115.1 Craterocephalus stercusmuscarum
AAAGGGACGCAGTTCTTTCACAGTTTAGACAGTTGTTGCAATGTTTATGGCACAGGCTTATATCACGGGGAAGGTACATTTTGAGTATATTGAGAGATTACAGAAGAGTAGTTCAGGGGTTAAATAGATTTGGTGACCACTGTCAAACCATGGCATCCAGTGAGTGGGAAGTGAACTGCTCTCGGTTTGCATGCCATGCTCTCGGTTTGTGGACGCACACGTGAGACTGTAGGAGTCTGAACTGCTGCTTACATGAATTAAAAGCTCAAACTTAACTGCTGATTCTTTGGATGATAAATCAAAGCATAAATGTTTTTACAGTGTGTCTGCATGCTGTTGTGCTTTGTTGTATACTGTTTATTTTGATCAGACAAACAATTTGACTTGTTAATTTTGACATACAGTAATTGGATGTTTATTTCAATTAGCTTCGAAAACCTTACTGGTGCGGGACTAGAGTTGACCTCTGGAAGGGACACAGTTGAAAGATGATTGTAATGGCAGCTCATGTATTATAATGAACTGTTGTGCTGTTGATCCTGATTATGGACTTTGCAAAATGACAACAAACCATTTGAGGCAGATAATCGGTGGTAATTAGCTTGATAAGGCAGTGAAGAGGACACCTTCCTGTGCTCAGAGCCGGCAGGCGTCTGCAAACCTCTCCTTTTATCAGCTGCTTGCCGTTATCTTGTAGAGGTTCATTCTGAACTCATTTGTAAGTGTCACCGATGCCTTGATCATCCTGAAGTATTTTCATCCTCTTTCCTTGATTTTAATCTGCAGCTCTCATATTTGCTGTAGAAGCATGCTTCTTATTCTCTTATCAGCCCCCCTCTAAATCTCCAGTTTACAGTTTGGCTTAGACTCTGCAGCCACTGTTTCCAGACTGTCTTCAGCAAACCAATTTTAGCAGCAGGAGATGTCATTGTTTGATCATTGTGTATGCACATGGGCAGTGTAGCACCTCTGTGCTTAAGGGAGGGCTGCATTAGCATTTCTATTTGTTATAGTCAATATTTTCCACAATGAGGTGAATTGTTGTGCATGTGAATCAGACGACTTTGGGGATTTGGAGCTCTGATGCAGGCTTTTCAAAGCTTACTGATAAATATGTTATGCAGGAAAAGGTCATTGATATCTCTAATAAAGATGTCATTAGAACATACATTTCATCCTACTGCCTCTTCTTAACAAATGCACAAAGTGAGATTTATTGATCCCAAATGTGATCACTCTCCACCTCCGGGTTTTTTTTTTTTGCCTCTCATGATGCTCTCTTTAATTTAAAGCATGGCCCGGTCTTGTTTGGAATGCATGCCGCAGGCTCTCCACCAGTCCGTCTGCCCAAACCCGACTGCTATCAACCCTCCTGCCTGTCAGCCAGTTTGAGAGGCTGCAGAGAGTCGGCCAGAATTACAATTCCCATTCATGCTCCTCATTGCACATACCCCAGCCCAATGTCTCTCCTCACTGCATCCATGCCGCGGATTTGTTGATCAAAATCAAGAGTTGGCTTCCTAATCCGCCTAAGTCCAATAATATTCAGCGTCTACTGGAACATGAAGTTGTCCCTCTCAACAAATAAGGCGCATTATGGAGACTGCAGATGGGATAAGTCTTAAGACTCTGCGTTACAGAGAAAATTGGCTTCAAAGATTGTCTTTGCCAAAGCCTTGAAAGCAATCAGTCTGGAAATTAACTGCGAAATTAATGGGCAGCCAGTTTAATTTCATACCCATATTGATACATTCATTAAGTTTCGATCTATAGCTCCAACATAACCAGCAGGCATGCCTCATTAGGTTGGGCAGCATTCCAATATTATATACCAGGGCGATGACAGTAGCTGTAAAATTCCCTGATTTAATTAACATCTCTTTTTCTAATAAAATATGAAATTATGCCTGCTGCTCCTCCCAGGTTGTCTGCGTGCTGTGAAGCATTCCAAAGTGAAACCAGAATTGCAACACAAGGTAAATGGACATGGGAAATACATGTATGATTATTGGTATCAATTGATTCAAAGACTTATTTTATGACACTTTTGTGACGATGTGAAGTGACTGAATACTGTTAAACTCAATTTTACTGTGTGGTAATTACAGGTGACTCACTCAACTCCTGTTTTAATTAATTTGCTATGTTAAAAAGTCCAGACTTGTACCTATAATAGCCACGAAGCCATTTAATATGCAGATATGAGCCTAGCATTAAAGAAAATGAAAAACCAGATTAAACTTCAGGAAACATAACTGATCTCTCAGCCAGTAAGTTTAACATTTTTATTACTTCATTACGGTAGGAGGGACAGATATTTTAAATGGTAACACAGCCCTGCTCTATCTGCATCTTTTAGTGAACTATCAACTTACTGTCACAGGTATTCTCACTAATCTTAGTTAATCCTCTTTACAGCTAAGCTGCCATTTAAGAGCTGACGACCAGAGACATTTAGCTCATTTTTCACTGCTTAACAAGATTTAAATCACATGATGTTCAACATGATGCTTATTTTACAAGACAGAGGCATTATTGCATTTATTTTCTGTGAGTGCACATTTTTGTGTTTTATGCTTCCTTGGTTTTTTAAATTGATCAGATAGAGTGGCATATTCATTTTTGAGATGCATTCATATTTGTGAAAGCTTTTGTTTCACAGGCTGATAAAAACCATTAAAATCAGCGCTGATGTTTCCGTGGAAAACTGAGGACACACAAAACTTCTTCTGTTTCCCACCGACTGACAAATTCTACAAAGAAGGCTGCTCACAGTCACACATTGACTCTGTCATAAATGCACCGACAGAATGTTTTAAACTACTTTTCTTCTAAATGACAGCAGAAAGAACTTAAATGCCATCCATTAGTGACACAGCTACTGAACTGCTGCAAGTTGAAAACATGTCTTACATCCAAAATCCCATTAAAATAACAAATAGGCTCAGGATGAAATATAAAGCAGAGGGTTGAGTGATTTCTGCTTAAACTACAACCAAAAATGATCAGAAAGACAATTATATCAGATCTTTTGTGGTAGCTCGGGAAGATAGAGCTGTTGTTTACTAAACAGGAAGTCGGTGGTTCGGTTCCCTTGACTACATGCTGAAGGGCAAGACAGTGAACCCCAAGTTGCCCCCTGATGTGCCTGTTAGGTGTATGAGCGCTTAGAAAATGTTTACTGTAGAAAAGTATCAACTATGTTTCAGTATAGGTGCTGTATGAATGTGTGTGTGTGAATGGGTGAATGAACATGTAGTGTCAAAGTTCTATGAGGGGTCACATGACTAGAAAAGCGCAATTCAAGTCCAGTCCCTATGGAGGGTGTTCACATCTGCACTGGGGTATATGACAATCCAAGAGATATCTCAGCACCAAACCTGCTACTGTTTCACCAAATTTTCTCTGGTGTGACCTCAGAGAGCCTGAAAAAGCGAAAATAGGGGGGAGTCAAGAAGGTGAACTGATTTTCAAGCAGCAGTGATTTCAGACAGCAACATGTCTGGGGACAAAGTTGTGATCATCCCTGACATTCCCCTGGTGGCCTCCCAGCCTCCACGTCTCAGCCCAGTGGAGGACGGAAATGAAAAGGTGCAAAAGTTAAATGACACACAGAACAGCAGCTGCAGCCCCACCACACACGCCGTACACACAAGTTTGACCTCAGTAATGCTTTTTCACAGCTTCCGATGATACAAAAGCAAGACTTAAACAAAGAGCAAACAGACGGGGCTTCAGATATTTCCCGTTTCCAGCGAGGGAGAACGACCGGTCTGAGCCAGAAGAGCCATTTTGTTAATAGACTGCCACATCTGTGGGTGTGTGTGTTGTTTTCAGGGAGCAAATGCTGAGTAGGTCCAGATGCAATTATTGTACGACCACTGCTCCATTAATTAATCCAGGCTAAGAAACACCTTGAATTACAAGTAGCGCCTCAGTTTGGAGTCACTTCATGTTGTAGGCTCTTAATTCAACGCTGGGTTCATCGTTTCTGATTTTCTGCCCTTTAATACAGAATGAATAAACGGACTGCCATGGGTAGGAAATAATGCTGGGGATGATGATTGGAAAAACTTCTTTTTGGCAACAGCTGGCAGTGTGTTCCCTCATGTTTCCTGTAACAACAGATGCAGCAGAGGCTGCTCCCCACCTCTGCTCTGATTGGTCAGTCCCACTGGCCTGAAAACACACACCCCATCATGCTACAGGATATACAACATTAGACATTGACTTGATAAAGCTCAGTTATCTGCTGTAGCTCCATTTAGACAAAACAAGATGAAGCTAAAAGAATTTCACTGTAAACCTGAACAAAGGCTGGATAAGATTTTTTCAGAGAATCAAAAACAAAATCAATTTTCCTTTTTTTTTTTCTTTCTTTCAAGTACCTTCAGATTCATAAAAACATGCTCTGAGGTGCAGAATGTGCCCTTTACGCAAGTCAAATAAACATTTTAATCCCAAACGGAGCTGCGCTTAATCCTCATGTCCAAACCTCTCCCAAAAAAAAAGCATATCCAGCAACAATAAGACCACTGAAAAAAGACTGATGCTCATCTAATCCCATCCATCTTCTTGCTGCTCTTCTGAGGTTGCGGTGACTTTGCTCACCCCAGTGTTCCCCGGCCACGCAAGAGATATAACCCTTCCAGCATGTCCTGGGTTTGTCCTGGGTCCCCTGGAATTCCTCACCCGACCCCCCTCATCTAGCTCCTCTGGAGGTGGAGGAGCAGCGTTCCTCCCCTGAGCCCCTCCAGAGTGACCGAGCTCCCCCCTATCTCTCTAAAGGATGCCCTGCAGAGGAAACTCATTTCGGCGGATCTCGTTCTTTCAGTTTCCACCTAGAGCTCGTGACCGTAGGTGAGGGTAGGAACGTAGATCCAGAGTTTCACCTTGAGGCTCCACTAGAGTCTGCATCACTGCAGCCACACACCAACCTGCCTATCCATCTCCAACTCCATCCTTCCCTCCTCATGACCAAGTCCCAGAGATACTTGAATCCTTACACTTGGTGCAGGACCACACTTCCAACCCAAAGAGGACACTCCAGCTTTTTCCGGCCAAGGACCATAGTCTGAGATTTAGAGGAGCCGATTCTCATCCCGTCTGCTTTACAATTTAACACAAATCACTAAAGTGAGAGCTGGAGATCACTGCCTGATAAGGCCAGGAGAACCAAATCATCTGCAAAAGGCAGAGACCCAATCTTGAAGCCAAAAAACAAAACAATGAAAGACCACTTGCAGAAGTAACGGAAACATCACATTTGTTTTTCCATCTGTTGAAACGTTTTAATGTCGGTCCCACTGCAGTATCGATCACCAGTCGGTTCAGCCTGCTGCAGGTGCTGCATCGATCACATGTCAGTTAGAATCAGAGGAGATACTATCATACTGAGATTAAACGGCTGACCTCTGCCACACGTTGACGTCCTCCTTGCTGATTGTTCCCTGAGCGCTCTGGTTCATAGAGCCTCCGTGTGTCCTAAACCACCGATTGGTCTTTCTATGTGAAAGCAGCTGATAAACCAACATGTGTGAGTGGATGTGAAGTCAGGGGGAAACCCACAGCAATAACCAACATGTCAACATGTCTCTGGTCACACATCACCTGGTCGAGGAAGGTCAGCGAGGAGAGAGTTATCATTAACCGAGCAATGACTCCACTTTCTCTGCTGACGTGAATAAACTCAGATGACGACAGCAGGATGGTATGAAAATGATGGATGGATGAAGATGAGGATGTAATAACCAGCGTGTGACACATAAACCCTTCACTCAACTTTTTCACGGGGTGTGTGTGTGTGTGTGTGTGTGTGTTGCTGGACCGATTTTCTCTCCTTTTGTGGATGAGTGATAGAAAAATGATTCCCTTCTGCCTGATAAATCATCACCTTCATGCATCACTTAAGCATCCATTGTGTTGTGTCTGGAGTGAAATATCAGATAATTTCTTTATATACAAGAATTCTCACCATAGCTGAACCTGTATAAACCTTTAAGGTTTTACAGTGGTGTTAAAATTATTGCAAAATATACATGTAAAGATAAAATCAATCAATTGGTAATATTGCAAGTAAAAATAAAAATAGTTTTTCCTTAATGAGTTAAACAAATAGAGGTTTACTTCCACTTTTTTTGATATACATTCGATCTTTTGTTCTTTTTTAAAAAAAATCCAGGAGAAACAATTTCCTTTCAGATTGGGGATAGAACATCTGATTCATTTGTCAGCTTTCTTTGGCCATTCAGGGGCTTTTGATATTATTTTTCTGCCAATCAGCTGCACATTCAAGTGGAATCATGATTACTTCCCATAACCATCGTGGGAGGTTGGGTTAGTGACTAATTGAAAGAGTCCTGAAGGGTCCTTGACAAATTTTAATTTGGACTCATGGCGTATATACAGATGATATATTCACACGTTTTCAGTTTTATTCAGATGGTAAGACTCCAGCATATTGGACAAGTAGACATTACTAAACATTTTTCTGTGAGCAGCAGTAGGGGTGGGACAAAATATCGATACATCAATCATATGGCCAATGATGCAATGACATCGATCCACAATCCTAACATCGGCCAAAATTCGATAGAGTAACCAGTTATCAAACGCACTTTTATTTTGATATTATCTTTTAAACTGAATGTTAACATCAGAGTTCAGGAATAAAGAAAGGTTAAATGATGATCTAGTGGCTTTTTGTGATGGATGGAAATAATTGTGATCAATCACTCATGATATTGCTTTATACTGTTTCATATCGATCAGTGGATCCGAGATCAAATCAAGTCGAAATCATATCGTGACTGCATTTGAGATATCGGCAAACATCGCTGTATCACTGTATCGATATAAACCGATGATATCAAACCAATGATTCCCAAACCATAGCAGCAGTAACCTCTGTGCTTTTACTCTGGTAAACACAGAAAAAGCATCAAAGTAGATGTAGATTTATTTAAAAACAAAGGACTTCTTACCTCCAATTAAGTTTTTTTTTTTTTTACTCTTGCAGATGTAAAGGATGTAATTGCTTCATCTACAAACGTATAATATCAATTTTGTCTTTTACAGGTCATTTTAACACACATTGGGTGAAAATTATGAACAAGTATAAGATCCTGACCTGGATTGGACTGATAACACTGTTTGTACAAAGAGGTAATAGCCAGTCTTTATTCAGATGGCATTACTGTTCACTGTCTCAACTCGCATTGTTTTTTTGGTTTTGCCTCAGTCGCAGCGCACAGCTGTTTCCAGTGATAAACATACCGTCTGCCTCCGAGTCAAAGTAACTGATCAGCTGGTGAACAAAGACAGAAATCCTCTCATTGATCCCGTCTTGCCAAGTTATTTAGAAACTGAAATTCACTTTGGAAAGTACCTCCTCACCACTTGAAATAGTTGTCAGGACCATGTAACCCTGCCAGCCTCTACAAACACACTGCAGCTTGATTAATTACATCCATTTCTAATCCAAAGATAATAAAAAGTGTCAGCAGCTCAAACACAGATCAGTTAAAGCAAGCGGCTCTAATCTTGACATGCAGATACAAACCCGCCTTTGCTTACTCGGCTTACATAACACCACTGTGGCTTTGCATTAGCATCATCCATATCTATGCTACAAATTTAAGCCATGATTAACAGCCATGAGCCTGATGGAGCTCCTGAAAATCATGGCTTAAGGTAAGACAAGCTCATGTATGTGGCTGGAAATGAAAAAAAAAAAAATCTAACAGTTCATAATTGTTTAACATGGATAATGCTCCAGTTGGTCAAATGTTTTGTTGATTTGTGAGTGTTTATTCCAGTTATATTGGGGCTTATTTGTGTCTTCAGTACACAAACTCTGCAGAATTTTTCAGTCTTGAGCATTTCAGACAACAGACCGTGTAAAAAACACCAAAACAGATCAAACTGGCACAATCATAGGACACAAAAGCATTAAAGCACTTATTAAGGCCGGTATTTATTCCTCCCCCATGCCATGAGGCTCTTCAACATCTCACAGGGGAGGTGATAAAATAAACAATAACAAGCAGACTTACATCACTATATTATCCTACAGACTTTACCACATATGGACTTGCATAACAGAGTGCATTGATACATGTGTTGCTGTACAGCTTAATTTATTTTATGTAGTTCTTATATATTCTTAAATCTTTCTTTTTAACTTCCTGTCAAGCTGCTGGAAATGGGAATTTATCTTAAGAGATAAATAAAGTATGCTTCCATCCATTGACCTATATGATAGATTTGATTAATATAATGGTCACTACAAACTAACTCTTGTTAGTTTATGTCTGCCTCACCATGACGTGGCTGCTTTAAGTGTTTGTGGCAAAATGATGCCAGCATGTCTGCTGTGGGAAATAACTCTATGAAGAAAACAATCAGTCCAACGGTCGCTTGTCATGTCTGCAACTGGAGGCGTTTGGCATGATGGCGGTGACAGGGAAGTTCAGCAGGAAGACTGTCAGACCAGGCATCTAAGGCTTGAACACTTGGCAGGATAAAATGACTTCACTCTGATAATGCAGCAACGGATCCTTTGAAGCGTGAAAATAAAGTTGGCTTGGGTAGAAAAAGGCCTGAACTGCAGTACTGGAAGCCAAATTCATTGTCAACACACAAAGTCTGGATAGAAAAGCAAAGTCTGTGGGACAGCAACAAGGCACATCATCCTCATCACTCTGGCTGAGATGAGTCATCTTCATCTTTTGGATCAATCCTCCTGGCAGAACACAGAACCACCAGAACGATACAAAATCTTTTGCTGCCACTTATAAAAGGTATGAGTGCTTTAGGTTTTACTGCTCAATTTTATAAATTTGACTCGGAGCACAGAAGGATAATTCCTTATCACATCAAAGGTGTGCAGACCTTTATGCCTAAAAAGTACCATGGATCTCCTGCAGCAGAGCAAGTCTAGAAGATGCTAAGGAGTGTATTAAATCAGAGTAGCACAATAAATATAGAAATGCAAACAAAACTGTTGCAATATATATCAACATTTTTTCCATATTACCATATAAATCTAAAAACAGTGAACAAAAAGGCTTTTCATGATTGCACTGCAGAACTACTGACATGTGCAGGATACATGGCACTGCTGTTAATAACTTCAACCTACTGAAGTATGTTAGCTTAATAGCATTCACTGGAGGAACTTCAAAGCATGGAGGTTGAGACCAATTTAATATGGTAGATTCAACATGTTTAAGAGCATGAGCACTCATAGGCTGTAGAAATTGTTATCCAACCATAGCAAATGAATGCATGCAGTGAAAGCAAAAAGAAACAAACATGCTACTGTATGACACAGATCTTAAATACTCAATCCACGAGGCTCCTGGTCCTGCAAGTTTTAAGGGTTTCCCTTTCTGCTGATAAACTGTGAACAATCACTCATTAATTCAGGTGTGTTAAAGCAGGAAAATACCAGAAAACTTGGAGGACCAGACTTTAAGATCCCTGCTATAATATGTGTTTATCATAATGTTCAAATGAGTTTAGTAAAGCATTGGACATAAAGTTAATGAACCGTTCGCCCACTGGTCCTTATTACCCACTGATTTGAGTCAGGTGTGTTGAAGCATGGAAACTTCTAAAATCTGCAGGACACCGGCCCTCGAGGACCGAGACTGAGGATCTCTGGTGTACAGGAAGGAGAGAAAATGTTTTGGCCATATGACTTGTCTCAAATGAAAAAGCTGAATTCTGGGTGCTCATTCTGTAATTTTCCCATTCTGCGCTTTAGTTAGAAAAAACTTTGGCAAATTTGCTCTGTGGAGCAAGTGGAGCTTTATGAGTATTAAAGCTCCTCTTAATAATCTGAATTCTGTTTTTTATTGTTTTGAATAATGGTTTGTCAGTGTGTTTACATCATATTACTGGACCTGACTGGAGGGGACAGAGAGACCAGAAAAGAATAGACAAAAAAAGGAGACAAAGACACATCAGAGAGATAACGATACAATCAAACCGCAGGCTCTAGACAACCTCCTAGACCTGTAGCAAAAAACAACAAAGAACCTCCAACGGATCTCACGGGATGACAAAGCAGAGAACTGCTGGGAGCATTAATGACAGACGAACAAGCTGAAAAGACACCATGTATTTCCACTAAACTTATTTGATTTTGGTTCAGAAAGAAATTGGGTAAAAAAAGAAAGAAACCCAAGCCCAAAGAGGACGAAAGCTAAATATCTTCAACTAAATCCAGTCCAACTGACCTCGCTTAGGGAATCCATGACCTGGATTAATGGAAAGGTTGAAAGGAGGATAAAAAAAAATGTTTCACTGTTTTTTAAAAAATTTTTTAAAAAAGGAAAAATTTAACTGCCTGAAAGTACACAGACCAGGAAAATCAATATTAATTCACTTTGACCAGTTCTGATATATAGAAAAAAATAATCCTTTATGTCCCCAGTCCATCATCCCTGCAGCTCCTTTTCCTGGAGGAACATGGAAAACATATTCCCATTTATGGAGACACTGTACTCATCTTACATCACCTTCTCTTTATTTTACAGGGACATCCTTCAGATCATTGCACTCAGGTAATCTGAACAAGCTCCATGAAGACTCGGACGAGTGAGTTTGATGTGGAGGACTAGGCTGGCCTGCACAGGGTCCTGACCTTAACCTCATATACAACCCCTTTGGGATGAATTAGAGCAGTAACAGTGAGCCAGGCCTTCTGCTCCAACATCAGTACCTAACCTCACTTACTGTATGTGCTCTGGACTAATGGTCAAACCTTCCCATAAACACACAAGCAAACCGTGTAGAAAGCCTTCTCAGAAAAGTTGAAGCTGTTAGAGCAGCATAGGGTGGGCCAACTCAATATCAAACCCTACGGGCTGAGAACGGGATGTCCCCGATGTCCCAGTTAAATATTTTGTATTACTGAGTGACTGCTGTGTTTTAAAATCTAAAAGTCCGACAGTTCTTACATTAAACTTATTCAATCTTAATTCAAATACTGAAAGTTTTGTTTTTAGGTGACTCAAGCTAATTTAACACCCTGCTGTAATCTGTGAACTCAAATCCCGACCTCCCTTTGTAAACCACCCCTCGATGTGCCTCCAAATCCATGACACTAAACTAAGAGCTTCACAGGATTCCAACTTCGTCTGCCAGCCCAGTGTGTCTAAGCCTCTTCCTCCATCTACCACATCATCTCCCCCTGGCACGCACAGCTCTGCAAAGTTTTTTATGGTCTACAGAGCACTGGACCACCGAGGCAAGTTCCGGAGTCGAGTAGAAGCTCGGTATCTCAGTTGGCCATGACTGCACACCCTCCTCAGCGCTCAAAGTCAATCCCCAACACTGCTGCAGTTGTTTGGCTCTGGAAAAGGTTAACTTTGCTAGCAGGCAGATGATTTAGAGGAGCTGGAGTGTGTCCGAGTAACACGCTGAATGCTGGACTTGAAGATCATTTCTAATGCTGTAAATGTGCTTCACCTTTCAGCAAATATAAATGAGGCTTAAATCATGGATAAGTGTCTGTAAGGAGAGCCTTTGAAGGCAATTTAAAATTCATTTCATAATAAAAAATGTAAATTGCAATAATTAAACCATGGCCAACCTCTTGTAAAATATTAAAAAGTACTTTGAAGAGATTTTCCAGTGTGCATCTTTCTTTCTTGAATAATCTGAAACAGGTTAGTGATCACAGATCAAACCACACCTACGCATTCTCATTGTAGCAGAGATTTTGTTCATCTTCTGCTTAGGGATGATTTATTTGCCAAACTTTAACAGCTGCAAGAGACATAAGATCTGAAAGTGCTTCACTTTTATAAGCTGCAAAAGTAAGTAAAAAAAAAAAACGTCTTGCCACACTTTATACATAAGATAAACAAGAAAGCAGACGTTAAGCATCAGCAGCACAGCTTTACAGTAGTTCATTATGATGTGTATGAAAAGGGCAGCCGAGGTCAAACCTCTGACTCACAACCCAAATCATACCACAAATCAATGCTTTACTCAATGACTCTGCTTGTGTGGTTAGAAAACTCCTGTGCCAATTAGAGCTTTGTATACAGAATAGGGGCATCATCTTCATCATCTACACATTTTTAAAGAATTGCATCACATATGCCTGGAAAGAAATCCCTGGGAAGCATGCAGCTGTTAAGTGTGAATATCGGTGTTAGAAACATTTTCCTGCCTCTGCTGCAGCTTCAGTTCCACTTTCTTGGATTGGTCACTTCAAGCTGTTTCCAGCTGAAGTTGCATTTCACAAGCTTTTAGTGGATGAAAGCACAAGACTTCAGTTTGTATTGGAGGAAGTTCAACCGATGATAATCGAGTGATCAAAAGCCTTTGATCAGAAACTGGCTGTGACTGACATTTATTTTGCTGTATTTCAAACACTGTTTCTGCGTTTTAGTTTAGTGACAGTGTTATTTGTCATTTCTGTTCACCTATTGTAAGGTTGATTCTTTAATTCCAAGTAAGGACCAGATGATATTCAATCTTTTCCTAAAATATAATCTTGTAATTTAATATTTGACTCTCTTTTTTAAATGGCTAAGTACATGGCTACTTAGTTCTGCGTACCCCTGAATGCATCGATGCTTGTGTGTTCTTCAGTCCCTCCAGGAATTTGTAACATCAGAACTTTGAAACACAAATCCTGTCAAGCCTAATTAATTCTGCTCATTCTGGGAATTTCATCCAATCACCACCCTTATAGGATCACTTTTGATCCATATTTGATCTACATGAGCAGTTTGGGTTAGGTTCAGATAAAATAGTTTTGAAATATATTTATTCCATCAGAATATCATATTTGTAGTTGTAGTCATGTTAATATGGTGGATATGTCCTCACTGATGCCGGGGGAGGATTCAGTGTGGTAACCAAGTCAATAGAAGGAGCTTGTTTCTGTCTTGTGGGTGTAGACTGGTAACTTTTACACTTTTCTTGTTTCCACCATGTAACGGCACGTAAGGAGAATGTGGTCATTTCACAACTTTCTGTGGGTCCGAGCTGCCCACAGCAATGAATCCAAAGCCATTAGTGCACTGCTGAGTCCTTTTTCTGGGAAGCAGCCAGTTACTTATAAAACACACACACACACTAGTACACAGAGGCTAAGCGGGCAGGCGCGTCGAAGCCAGCAGGAGGGAAATGTCAGGACAATGTCAGGGTGTTAGCTTGGCATGGCACGGTTGGGTTGGCCTCTGAGTGTTTCTGAATGTCACCGCTCTGGAGACCAGAGCAGAGCACACTCATGCAGACATGCTCACAACTCAAACAGAAGGGAAAGGAGAGGGGTGGGGTCGGGTGGGGGGTTGCTGCTGCTCCCAGGCAGCGGTCATGTTGGGGTATAATGGCTGACAATGAAACTGGTCTCATTGCTGCTTTAAGGTCATGTCTGAATGTCACTTAGTGATTATTATAAATAATGAAACAACTCATTTTGAGCAATTCGAGCGTTCGTTCTACATACGTGTACCATGAAATGTGACTTCTCAAAGTTTGGCCAACCATCCTAAACTTACAGTACAGTAAATACCACAGATGTGCACTACATGGCTCAGTTTTTATTTATCGATTTATTTAGCTGCTTTTACTTCTGTTACCTGGTTTACCATCTGGTTTATCTGCCCTGCCCATCTTCAGTATCGCTTATGATGAAATATTTGAAATATTCTATTTGTGTGTCCCCTGCAGTGGGGAATAGACAATGCTTTTCTTTATTCTACATATGAAGGTTTCCTCATTGCAAATGTGAGATTTATGAGATCTAATATAGTTTCCTCTGTTCTTGTATAGATGTTTTCTTCATTTGTTTTTTGAACTCAGAACAAACTCCTACAGGAGGCTTATTCCTTTTTTGTTTACATTTTCTCAGGTCCTCTGATTGACTGGAAAATAGAAATTTGTCAATACAAATGAGGCTTGATCACCAAGTAACCCTCAAAGGGCTTAAGTTGAGCTTATGTCTCATGTTTAAAGAAATATTTGTTTGGTGATACAGTTATCATAGCACCTCTGCAACTTAGTCACTTACTATGAAAGTCTCCCCTGCAGGCAGAGATCTGTGCATCTACAGTACATGCAAAGGATAATCTTCAAACCATTAGAATACAGAAATTGCTCTAAATGTAATGCTATTTAATTTGAAAAAAAAAAAGTAGCTGTAGACATGGACTTCACTGAAGTTACTGTAATATACCAGGTGAAAGATGGCACTCACAAAAAGTTATGTTCATTTTCATCATTATGTTCACTTTCATGTTAAAATGACAGAAAATGTGATACGATGATGCTGTACTGATATTGTAGGGCATTTAAGTGGAATTGTGCAATTAAAAAGACTT
>JBBDHI010000024.1:19879440-19890414 GCA_037177115.1 Craterocephalus stercusmuscarum
GTCACACAGAATATAGAATAAGGGAATATCATATATATCTAGTTAACTTGTTTTAAGTTAAAACTATCTCTTTTTAGCATTTTGCTCAACTGCTTGTTCCGGTCATTGAAAGTTATTTAATCTACTTTAATTTTAGTCAAACACTTAAATGCATATGTGCTTCCGGTCCCGAATAAAAGTGCATTTAGTACTCAGGGGAGTAAATCTGAACTGTCTCCTCAGTTACTTGACCTAAACAAATTATATTGAGATATATATTGTATATCGTGATTAAGAAAAAAATGATCAAAATATGAAATTTGGTTCATATAACCCAGCCCTAGCCGGAACAAAGCTAAGAAGATGTTTTTGATGCACAGTTTTGCTAAAATCAAGCTGAATAGCACAAGTATTTCCAAATAAAAAACACTGGAATAAGAAGCAAACATATGAATAGTTTCTGTTGTGTGGTTGGTTCAATGCTAATATAATTTGTTCCTGAAACTTATTATTTGTTCTATTATTGTTGCCAGGAACATTGACATCTCTGATACTTGATCTGTGTTGTTGTTTTGTCTTTCAAATAGCCGGGCAAAATAAGAAAGTGTAGTCGGTTAATGCTGCAGTGCTTTCGGCTTACACAGGACTAAGAGAAACTAGAGCCTGAAAAAGCTAGCTAAATGGAATGTCAATAACAAGTCATCAATAACCCTTCATGCTCTTTCTACACATCAGTCCGTGCCTCTCTCCTCAGCATAAAGCTTGTTTGTAGGCTTCCAGAAAGCCATCACAGCCAGACAGAAACTGTCCGACATGCATCTTAAACTATCAAAGACAACTCTAAATAGCACTCCTCCTCCGCCTTGCATTGCAAAAATCTGAAATGGATATTAAGGTCGGGGAAAAAGAAGTGCTGTGGCGTTTCACTTTCTCCTCCATAGTCATACCTCCTGTAAGCACAGTCTGACCTTTCAGCTGAAGCTTTAGAGCTTCGCTTTTCTTTCCAGCATCCTGTCGAAACACCGCCGGCTTTGACCTGCAGGAAGAAATTGACCTGCTTCTCTGGTCGTTTCAGTGTTCTCCTCTTCTTCGTGCTGTGAGCAGCTGCCTATCGACAGATTCCAGGGACTCTGCCAATGTCCCCGTTTCTGTGTTTGGTGTAGCAGGAAGGTGTGGTTGATGTTTTTCTTCCCTTTTCATCCTCATTCATCACTCATCTGTTTGGCTGACAGTGCTCAAAAACAAACGGTTGGAGCTATGTGACCTGAAATAGATTCATACTTTGTAGTTAAATCTTTACCCCTTGTTTTTTTTTTTGTGTCTTGTCCAGCATTGTAGCAAGCAGAATGAATCTGGTTTCTTTTGCCAAGAGGAGCCTTCATGTAAAAGGCCCTTCTTCATCATTTTTTATACATCTTAACATCTTAATCTCCTCTTGAAAGACCTTTTTTTTGCCTCCTGTGTGAAATGACCCGTAAGAGCTGTACGCAGGATGGTGGTCGCCACATAAAGCCGAGTCATGTGAGATTACTGCAGAAGTGAGAAGTGTCATGTGACATGCATGCTTTGGGGAAATGTGGCTCTTGATGTAATCGGTCGATATCTGTGAGCTGTGGAATAATGAAGGTTAAAAAAGGATCCTTTTTAAAACAGGTTAGATATTAAAAAGGGTAAATGACTAAGAACCCTCATCACTCATCAGTGCAGCCCCCAATCGGCACAGAAAAACCACGAGGGTCCAGAAAGTTCTGCAGCCCATGATAGTACATAAAAGTAATAGTGAATACTAGGGATGTAACTTCGAAAATCGATTTAAATCGATTCAAGCTATGTAGAAAAAGAGAATCTATTTGGATGCAATGCAATCAATGCAGATGACGTTCAAAACAAATAAAACTTCTTTTGTTCATAAAAAATTTGTGATCATTTCCAGATCTATAATAATTATTTGTTCAGTGTTAAGTTTTGTTAGTACAACAGGCAACAGATGGTCACTGTTTTAAACAAGGGAGAAGAAGGCAAATGTAAGAAAAAGACAATTCATTTGGCCATAAAATCACAAAAAAACGTAAAAATCGAGAACGTAGAATCGAGAATCGAATCGAATCATGCTTTGAGTGAATCGTTACATCCCTAGTGAATACTTCGCTATAGACCCCCTTCTTCTCCATGGAAATGACTGGGACCTTCATGATTCTTTTCAAACAATATGAGAATATATGAGAAAACATTAGCAGAGTTTTTTCCGTTCATTTTTTACTTATTTCTTTTTATTTTCATTTCATTTTTACCCTAAACAGCAATGTAAGACTTTATGTATTTGCTTGTTTATCTATTTGTTTGTTTTTAGTTTAGTGTTTTAGTCCCACAGTGATGAGACAGACGTTTTTATAACCAGCAGTCTCTGCTTCCATCTGAAACATGGTTTATGTGGTTTGCTAAGAGTGGAGAAATGAGCAGAAGCTGTAAAGTGGACGGTTCTGTTCTTGTTTTCTTACCCCCTTATAATCTCTTTGGGTTTGAACTTTGTTTCACTTGGATGCTAATGCTTGTGCAAAGATCTTCTGTTCTGCATGCATCTCATGCTGCCGCCTGTACAGGGACTCTAGTCAATAAGAAGTTGTCATCAGGATTCCTTTAGTAATTGATTCAACTTAAGTTCTTGTTCTTGATCTACTTTAAGTCACTGCTCTGCATTAAAACACTTGCATCTGTTCTGAGAGCATAATGGCCATTATTACCCTAAGCATATACTTCTATACGAGGCATGTGTTATTAACAATTATAGGAACTGCATTTCATTAAAAACACGAGGTATTAGAATATACAGACAAGAGCTTCGGTCATGTCATTAGTTAGTTGTTGCCTCATTGCAAACATGACAGAATCAATTCTTTTGTCTTTTAATGAAGAAATGGTCCAATGTTTGAGAAAGAAGAGGGAGGAAACAAAGAGGGCGCCAGAGAGAGATCCCAAGTCTGGGCTCAGACGCTGTGCATTTCTTTTCGGATCATTAGAAATCCACACTTGGATTGCAGGATTATTAGCATTCCCTGTGCTGCAGACAGTGATGAATGCCGGGCAGCGCTGCCTCATGGGGCTGCGGGTGAGTGCATAGATGTAAAATCTATGGGCCGGCGTTGCCATTAATGACCATGCGTAATTGTCGAAGCTCTTGGATTAGTGAGGCCAGGAAGTGTGATTTGTCTTCTTTCCCTCCGAGCTAAGATGCTACTAGCTTATTAACAATCAGTGGTTATTACATTTCCACTTCTTCCCCGAACAACACTGTGTGTTTTATTGGAGAACAGTCATCTTGTCAATGTGCAGAGAATGAATAAAACCAGAGCAGCTGTGAGAAAAATGAGCCAAATACTCATTTTTCAGAAGTACTTTGTTCATTCCAGGCTGTAAAAAGTAGTTGAAACGATTGTAGACATGCATGTAAAAGATATAGAGAATATTTATTTTTCCTTGAGTTGCTTATCTTCCCAATTTAGTCAAGAGTTGATGCTCTTAACTGAGGTATTATGAATGTTTTAATCAAAGAAAAGTATTTTATGGCCTTTTTGTGGTGAAGATGTTTCCCTTCTTTTAAATTCTTATCCTAAATGAGTATTTTCAACCCCTTGACCTGTTTTGTTAACTATCAGTAATGTAAGATATTATTTTTAAACATCATTGATAAAAAATGTGCATGTTTATAATATGCACGTTTTATGCATGTTTTGTAGATGGATAACATTAATAATAAAAAAAAGGGCTGCAGGATGGGAGGAAAACGTGATGTGCCGTATCACTGGTGAATATCATAAAAGTAGGAACAAATACGTAACACATGGTTGTAGTACCAGGTGTATTTGATATAATATGCATCAGAGTTTTTAGAGGTTTGCAGCCTTTATACATTTTCTTTATATTTTACAGAATTAATGTGAACTCTTCTTGGCTATTTGAAGATAACGGAACGAATAAATGGAGGAAATTAAACAGCAGGAAGAGAACTTTTTCTCTTGATCTATTTTTATCTCTGATCAAAGTACGAAGAATGCAGGTTGTTGGATTTATTTTCAGTTTCCCTTCAAGTTTGTCCTGTTTTATGCTGGAATAATTCTTTTATCTAGTTCTTTTTTAGCACACAGTAGAGCCGAGCCAACATGGGCGGCAAGCTTTTTCTTCCCTCATGCAAATCATTAACACACGAGTATTGTGTGAAGAACATCGGTTTGTTTTTCCTCCGCTGGGACAAATATTCAAACCAATATGCAAAGACTTGTCATTTGATGCAAGCTCAGAACATTAAAAACCGATTGTGTTTCCATCCACGCTTACGTTCCAACTCTCAGGTATCTGAGGCTCTTGCCCACCTGTGTTTAACACTATACTGTGTGACAATCGGCAGCAGAAGAAGGTACAGAGAGGGAAATATTTGATTGTTCACATTCTGCTTATTCTTTGTCAACCAAAGTTTCTAGAAGCTGGTGGATGGAGCTGGTTTGGATTCCTGACATTTGATGCTGCGGCCCCCAGATGGGAAATGGTATTTTGACACAGAGTCTTGTAGCCCACTGATGGAGAATACGCTTGGATATTCAATATTAACGTATCTCAAGCACTACAGGGGTTATGCTCTACTGATTCTCTCCTCCTAATCCAATTCAGTCTAATACCCAGAATCACAGGCTGTCAATCACATACTGCATTTATTTTTCAATCTCCCCATCCTTCCCTCTCGCCTTTTTTCCCATGTGAGGGTAGAATTTTAAAACTGCATCCTTGCCATCCTGCATTTTATATCAGCATTTTAGAGCTGGAAAGCTGGAGAAAAATGTGGACTCGTTTGAACGGAGCTGATGTTGCTGCCACGACGTTTGTGTACTGTAGGTTTATACTCAAAGGGCTTTTAGTTGCATTCCTTCCCGAGTCGGGATGTAATGTTTGCTGCGATGTTTATGTTTCTTGTTTACATCATTTAGATAATGAGGCGTAATAACAACGTTTGAAACAAGGAGACAGAAATGGGCCGCACATTAACCGCAACAAGCAATGTTTAATGTGATCATGTTGTTCCTGAAACCAGCACAAGCTCCCAGATCAGGGTCTGATCTGCTTGATTTAAAAAAGCCCCACCCAGGTAAAATGGAAAGGAAAGTCCAATTTCTTAATTCTGAAGTCTGTATGAGGCCCTTTTATCAAAGTGTGGGGAAAAAATTATAAATGATATTTGTTTATCTACCATGTATTTCTGTATATGTCAAACTTATAGGGTATTCTTCTGCTTCATGGTCTCCATTAGGGATCAGAAGCTACCTTCATGTTGTTTACTGCAGGGTTTGGTGCAGTTTTTACCATCAAGTGATGCAAAATGTCTTCATCTGTAAGGATCATATATGATACTCTGGCATTGTAGGGTTAAGCTGAGTGTCAGAATAGTGGCAGGTGAAGGTTTTAAACACTGAAAAACATTTGTTGGCAAAATGATGTAATTAGCTTCTGACTTGCTAGCGCCGATAATTGCACAATTAGCCAATGGGGCTGTGCCCTCTGGGTGTTTGCAGTGAATGATGAGGGGCTGAGCTGCTGCAGCTCTGGATGAGCCTGTTCACCAGTGAACCAAAAAAAAAAAAGAGAAAGTCTTTGCAACTTGTACCACTTCAGGTACAAGTTGCGCTGCACAGGTTTATCAACTTTCTTGTTTTTGAAGGAGATATAACACACCTGTAGTTTTTCTCTGGAATGAAATAGATGGCGAGCAGCTCCTCCTCCCTCCCCCACCTGTGTCTTGAACTCTGGTTTGTTGTGGTTTGTTTTCCTCTTTGCTCTCAGACACAGGCGCCGGTTCGCCGCTGTGGCTCGCCCAGTTCAATTTACTGTGGGGAGAAGCAAGCCAAGTACACAACTAAATAATTCAGCCCGCACTCTGCAGCCATCCCAGCACATCGGAGGAAGGAGATGAGTGTGTCTGCGTGCCTTTGAATGTGTGTGTTGTAATAGATGCTGGTAATTATGCAGCGGCACTCCGTATGTTGTGAAATTAATTCATCTAAATGGATTTTGTGTGGCTTGAGCACACAGAGGGAGTTTGTTTATGCCAGTGTGTGTTTTGTAAACTTTGAGGGATCATGCTGCGTCACGCAGGGAACTAAATCCTAAAGAAAGAGAAAGCGAAACTAAAAAAGCAAAATTCTTTGGTGCTTTGAGTGTCACCAGACTTTCGAATGGGATTACATGCATGCTCAGGCTAGGTGCTCTGCTTGGAGAATTTGACCAGGACTCTATCTCGGCTGGCCGGGGAGCGCCTGGGGATCCCCCCCGGATGAGCTGGCTGATGTGGGAGAGGGAAGTCTGGGCTTCCCTGGTCAGGCTGCTGCCCTGCCACCTGATCCTGGATTAGCGGCAGAAGATGAATGGATGGACCAGACGTGTTGAAACAGGAGAACACCTTAAACATCTGATGCTGCGACCTCAAAGACCGGCAGTGCCCGTCCTTGTTCTAATACAACAAACAGGAAAGGGAGTTCGCTCAATGGATGATCAAACTTTCTGCTACAGTTTTAAACTGATTAGCCAAACTCTGCTCCTGGACACTGGTTCTCACTGCCACTGCTGACTTTCTGGGAAAACAAAGAGGAGCTTGAATAGATCTGGTTTAAGTCGATCATGTCTCCAGAATACACGAACATTTCTTCTGATACAAAGTTAAAAAGCTGAGAAAATGGAGGAGCGAGGAGGTTTTCTCTTCACATTAACTTTATGACTACAACATTTGACACAGGTCAAAGCAATGCAGATGTTTGTGGCAGTTACATGTTTTCCTCTTTTTCTGTTTGATGTCCGCTTTGTTCAGAAGATGCTTTTAATTGGTTTGTTTTTATTAATATTCAAGTCATCGTTATTAAAAGGTTATTCTCATGGTTTTGGGTAATACATTATTTCAAAAAGAAAATATCAAGGAGATGTAATTTTTTCAACCTTTTGCTCTGGCTGTCATTGCGCAACACAGCGATGGCTGTTTACCACAGTGGAAATAGCAAAAGGAGGACATTTCAATTAGAAGTGTGTTGTTTAGTCAGAAATGTGGTCTTCTCTTCATTTTATGACCTCATCAAGTTAATTCTTAAGCACGTTTTTACAGCAAGAGCACACTAACGAGCAAATAACGACACATTTCACAATATCATTCGATCATAAATTACCCTGCTGTTTTTGGGTCATGTTATTCACAGCTTTTCCTACTGAGCAGGTTTATATGTCTTCCTTTTATTAAACCAGACAGTATGGTGTGATGGTGCATTCCAGTTGGCTTCAAAGCTCGTTTTTCCCAGGAATAATTTCACAGAAATGACAATGTGACCTAATTATTTTGGAGAACTTGTGAGATTCAGACCCGATGGCTGCACCCAGTCGTACCTGTCGTCCATTGTTATTTTAATCTGTTTTTATGTTTAGTGTCCACTAAGTTTCTGGTGTAAATAGAATAAATGTTGTTGTGGAATGTATGTGAAAAGTGTGGTTTCTAAATCATTATCACCAGCATTTGCTGCTGTTCTCGTGGTGGATATTTGTGATTTTCTTGTGTAATTTGGCATTACTGTAGATGTCACCTAAATTGGCTGTTTTGGAGATATTTTTTCTGAGCTGGAGCATCGGGAACGCCTACTGCCTGTTAATAATGCCACCTACTCTCAGGCGCTTGGAATTATGAGAGAATTGTACTATAATATAACATTATTTGGTTTTCTTTCTGTCCAGCATCACAGTGAACAGAATGATGCTCTGGTTGCTGTTTTGTACTGAACAAATTTGCTTTATATTTTGTGGATACAAAGCCCGTCTTGATACTCTGGTATTATTCTTTATTTTGAATTAGTTTTGTGCTCAATTTACATATCAATGCTGGACCTGACAGATGGGATAAAAGAAAGGAGAGTGAACAGCAGAGAAAAAGAGGAGACAAATATGCAAAATATAGAATACAACAAGGAACTGAAGAAATGGGAGAACCACGTGTAAGACAGAAAACATTCTGGCCTACATAACGACCAACAACGGCTCATATCCCTCTAGATTTCATTGACTTTGTTTAGAAAATAGTACAGTTCTCTACTAGAAATACTACAGCAATAATGGTGGAGGGTCTACTTACTGCTAGCGCTTTGTTAGATTTCGTCAATTCGATGTGGCTTTATTGGTATTGCGCCCGCTCTCCACTGTTTCCTCTACGGGGACTTAACCAGACGAAACAATTCAAGCCAGTGAGTTTTCATACAAAACAATTGGTAAGTAATTGCCCCACTAAGAAAAATGAACATTTGATATATTACTTTCTTTTGGAAGAATGGTTCCATCCTTCCACTAAAACTTCCAGAGACTTGGAGTAGAGATTTCCAAAGAACACTGAAAGTATTCCAATAACAAATAGTAGAGGTTAAGCAGAGCTTAGAACTGGCAGCTAAATTTCTCTCATTTTCCTTGGCTTGGGGCTGCACAGCGGTGTGGTTGTTAGCACCGCTGCCTCACAGCAACAGGGTCGCTGGTTCGGCCCGGGCCGAGTTAGAGCCAGAGGGGGCCGCTAGTTCGGCCTGAGGAGGGGTTCTAACCGGGAACCTTCTTTGTGGAGTTTGCATGTTCTCACCAGAAATGCATGTTAGCCTCACTGGACACTCTAAATTCTCACTAGGAGTGAGTGTGTGCGTGAGTGGTGGTCTGTCTCTATGTGACCTTGTGAATGCCTGGTGACCTGTCCAGGGTGGACCCCACCTCTCACCTGGTAAATGCTGGCATAGGCTCCAGCCCACCTGTGACCCTGACTAGATTAAGCGGTACAGAAAAAAATTCTGAGAAAACAAATTAATTACTCGGGCTTGGGCTCTTGTGGTAATTGAACTGTCATGTGATGAGGTTCGATTAGCACGAGATAGATGTGGAAACTGTTTCCTCTTATATTCTCAGCATATTTAGGATTGTTAAAAATGATAACATATAAATGGAAAGAGCACACATCTGAATAATGCTGAGCTGTGGGTCGGGTCTTGTCAGGGCTAACTTTTTAGGCCAGATTAAAGCTCTAGCACAGTTGCTCCCACTTGTTTTCCTTGAAGACTCCCTTTCACCCAAATACCGAGAACCAGGGACCCCCTGTGCCACCCTCTACTGTAACTATGCTTGATTATATGCTTTCAAAAGTGAGGTTCCCAACCATGACTACAGGGTTCATGTTTGTGTCTCACACTCAGTAAATATATGTGTTCTACATGCAACAGCACATTTAAGACAACACGGGGTCAAACACTCCACTTTAACCAAGTTAGCATCAGGCGACAGCTGCATTAGTTTCAGATCCAGGTTTCCCTGGAGGGGGGGGGGGTATGTGATGTTCAGTCCCGATTGCCGCCATCCTGTTAAGCAAATGAACGATGGGTTCCAGCCCGGCCGCCGTCTGCCTCTGCATTGAAGCAGTGGAGGAAATGGAGGGAGGTTGAGAAAAATCAATTTGCCTTTCACAAAGTCTTCATTAGCTTGCCTTTGTGTGAAGCGGGCAGGTCAAGCTCAGCTGGGCTGAGAAAGGTCGAGTCAATAAATGGCTGCATATGATTTTTTTCATTCGAGTTGTTTAAAGCTAACCACCCGACTGGAAGTGTTTAGCACAAAGTCGATGCTGTAAAAAAC
Organism: Craterocephalus stercusmuscarum; assembly: GCA_037177115.1. NCBI lineage: Eukaryota > Metazoa > Chordata > Actinopteri > Atheriniformes > Atherinidae > Craterocephalus > Craterocephalus stercusmuscarum. The sequence continues at coordinate 19,889,089 of JBBDHI010000024.1, forward strand.
AGCAAAGACCCGGCGTAAAGTGCACTCCACAGAAAACTTTTCAGCATTTGTAAAAGTGGAATTTCCTCACGTTGCTCGTTTGTTTTCTCCCACTCGGTCAGACACACATCGCAGTGAATGGTGAGACCAGACTGATGTAGATTTTCCTCCACAGAGGACGAGTTTAGAGTTTAATGCATGATGTGGAAAAGACTGAGATGGTTCTTTGAACTTGAAGGCAACACTGAACTTGAGGTGAACGTGAATAAATGCATATGAGATGAGTGTGTGATTTTATGTGATCTGTATGTTTTGCACCAGTTTAGCATGATGCTGGTTTGTGTTTTTCCTGGAAACTGCTCCTCTGACCTACTTTGAATTCAGCTGGTGGGTTACCAGTGAAGTTCATTACCTAAAATGAGTTTGTTTTGATGAGAAGTTTTGGCTAAAAGTTGTTTACAACCATCGATTGCTGTCATTCAAGGTGTTCAGGGAGCAGCAGTAAATTGTACTTTCTGGCTATCATTTAGATAAGAGCTGTCTGGGGACGCGGGCAAGTGGTAGGTATAGAAAATGACTTTCATTACCCTCAATCCGAATGATCAGGAATTCCTCAGTGAGTGATTGCTGTTAAATAATTTGTCTTGGCCTGTTAACCAGTGTATGTGCAACTTGGGGCCAGAAAGCATCTTTCATTGTTAATTTGTCTGGCAGAGCCCGGCCCCAGTCCGCATTGTCCAGCCACCAAAAACCACTAGAATAATATCTGGACCATTCCAAGAGAGGAGAAGAAAAGTTTGGACTGCACTTTGCAAATCCAAACCTCCTGATGCAATGTCATAAAACTTTATCGAAAGTAATAACAGAGAACTTATTTAATCACATCTAAGGGTTTCTATACTACTGATTTCCCTTTGCAGAAGTACTACACTTCTCAGTAACTATGTTTATCAGGCCAGGCAGTGGTGCATTTGGAAATTCCCAACCGATTGTGGAGGAAACGGAAAACTTTTTGCCTCAGTGATGAATTGTTTGCTTCTTTGGCACTTTTCTGAATATGTGCAGCCTCCACACGTTGGCCGGTTAGAACAAATGGGGACTGTAGGAAGCAGTCCAACACTTCTCCTTATGCCACTCTGTATTTCTGCTGAGTCAGTATCCTCCAAGCAGAGGGATGTGGAAGTGTAAATCTGTGGTTTCTATGAAAGGAAATAAAAGAGACAGAAGCACATTATGCTCATGTAATAACGAATAAAAGAAATAATCAACAAATAGAAAAAAACAAGGAGAAATCAGAAAAAAGAAGTCAGGCTCAAGCAAACATTAATAAATGGTGAAAATGAGATC
>JBBDHI010000024.1:19935051-19945615 GCA_037177115.1 Craterocephalus stercusmuscarum
TCCGGGTCAGGGTCGCCCGGAGGATCGGGGCGGTAGATAAATGGCTGCTGGGTGGCCTTGCAGGGCTTTTGATGGAGAAGATGACTGCTTGTTGCTGTTGGTGTGGAGTTAAATGAAAGTCGTGTCGGTGCTGAAGGAATGCTGGATGGTGCTGAGGGGGAAACTGCATCAATGTCAGCTGGTCTCAGTAACAGATTAATAAGGTTTTACTGATGTAATTAGTCTGAAATCTGAAGAGTCATTAACGATATTTTCCAGTTTAGCTCCATAAAAACTCAGATTATTATGATTATTATTTTTCATGACACATTTTTGTGAAGCAGAACTCTGATCTTTTGGATTGTTTACATAATTATCACTTCCTTTTTCGGAGTTTCTGTTAGGAGTTTGTGTCTTTGCTTCCTGAGATGTTTAACCCTTTAAAACGGCAGTTTCTCGTCAGTGTAGTTCCGATTTTTATTCAATTTTTTGTTGTCTGAATTTAGAATAAGATGAATTAGAGTAGGAAGCCTGGTCAACAGTTAGATCCAGCCAGCATGTTCGATAATGAAAGATTAAAATATTGACATTTTGTTTCTGGTTTATGATGCTGCATAAATCAGACTAATCCAATGTAATCAGAGCAGCGACCTCAGATGACGTTGAGTCGAGTAATTGAATATTTACCTTTTGAATCAGCTGTGCTGGACTTTCCCATCAACAAACTTCCAACTCTCTGGTTTTTCCCTCAATGGTGACGAGAATGAAAGAAGAACGTCGGAGCTTCATAGTTTTGGTCTCAGAATCAGAATCATAGCAGGATTTTAATCTGTTTTTTCTCCTTGTATGACCGATACAAGTCCAGCAAATGGAGCAAATACTTTATTAATATCAACAGGAAGTCCCAAGAGATGTGTTTATCTGAGGTTTTGAGAGAAAACCAAGCGCCATCCAATAACTGCGAGTGATGTATTTGCAAGTTTAAGTCCAAAGCGTTGGCGTTTCTGTGCAGTTAAACTTTCAGTCTGTGTATAAACACTTAAAACTGCTGAACTGTCTGAGGATGCCGAGTTCCAGAAATAATTCAGCAGCACTGTGAATATGTGAAGTGAAGTACTTATCTGTGTGTTTACTTTGCTGCAGACTCTTAGACTCTCATCAAACCGAGAGCATCGCCGCTTTCATCTCCTATCCAAACTGGTGACATTTCAGGCATTGTGATATTATTTTTAGGAGATGTGCAGCTGTGGAAAACGGCATCAGATCACATTGTGCCTGCAGAAATTTTAGGAAGGCTTTTTTCCCTGCAGGATGATGAATGAGGAGTCGGCGAAAAGGTATGAAAAGAGAGCCGACTCGCAGTCTGTCCCTGTTGGTTGGAGCTTGGCTCAGACTCAGAAAAACTGGCCCTTTGATGAAAATCTGATCAGTAAAGTACAGCTGCTACTGGCTGTGTGCACCCCACTGGCAGGCTTTTAACGTCCCCGCCTGCATCCAGGTCACAGCGTGCAACCTCATCCGTGGAAGAAAGGAAGCAGTGAAGGATGGTAGGAAGCAAGTGAAGAACGTACGGAGAGCTGGACCAAATAAAAGGCTTCCAGTCATTCTGCTAATCAGAGCTAAGTGCTTCAAGGAGGGAAGGACAGGCAAAGGACGGACTGCAGAGAGAATGAAAGCCAGTAACCCAGAGAGAGACTGAAAAGGTAACGGAAGAAGCAAGCAGCGCATGAATGAAGATATTGTTCAGGGAAAATGAAGGGAGACACCTGGAAGCCGTGTTGATACCTGGAAGCGATGAATTAATTAGAAGAGCCGCTGATGGAAAAAGTTTGCAGTTCTACAAAAAAAGACAACAAAGAGCTGCAGGCTGTCCTTCGAAACCCACATAAAAGAAATGAAATTTTTGAATCATAGTGTGTATTATTTGAATTATGATGTTTATTTATCAACTAATCCGTATTTGTTTCTGGCAGAGAAACCCAGATTAAAGCCAAACCCAAAGCAGAGGCTTGATCCGTTGGTGTTTTATTGGCCCTTTAAAGGCAGATGTCACAGAGTAATCACATCTGAGCTCCAGCGACATCCATCTGAGCACCACACCAGCGTGTCAAAGGCTTCAGAAACATGGTCAAACAAGCATGTTAAGACCTTCCTCATGGCCAGTAATGGTGTGTTTAACCTTGTTGTTCTGGCAGCTACAGCAATTCAGAGGCGGCCCAGTAACTGTTCGCTTCAAGGCCCGGTCACTGTATGCGCCACACAGAAGCCTGATACGGAGCATTTCGTCTGTCTTCCTCATCCGTTACATGCGTGACTTGCTCGTTTGTGGAGCCCTTTGTTTCTGCTGACCGGGACACAGCAGAGTAGTACCAGCAGAAACCTTGTGGGGGCGGTGCTGAGCAGCAAAGAAACTAAGAAGGCATATTAAATGGCTGCGCTGCTTCTTTTATCTCTTTCTGACAGTCAACATCATCGTGATCTCCTCCAGCATCAGCATTGACGTTGGCTCAGAACTCTGCCCCCTGCTGGATGTTTTGTCTAACAACAGGCTGTGACGTTTGAAGTGGACGTACCTCCCTACATAGAGGGAGAATAAATGGGCCTTTAGACCAAGTATAAAAGTAGTAAAGTATAAAAAAGAAGAAACTTCCACCGTTTCTAATCGTTTATCATTTTTACTGCTTGGCAGAGAGCAAATCGGTCAATCTTAACATTTTTTTTTGTCCTTGAGTTGTTGCTTTTATATTAGAGACAGAGTTCATTTTATTTTTTTAAATATTTACATCTGACAGGTACACGATTGACCAATCAGAGAAGCCGTCACTAGAACCGAGACATTTTTCACTATTTCAAACTTCATTTAAATTAGATACAACTATCATGACTCGTGCTGTTGATGAAAAAAAAAAACACCAGTGACCAATGGTTTCCAATTAGATGAATTTTGACGATGGGACGTAGATCATGGGACGTATGTCTGTTTGGTCAAACTGAAGGAAAAAATGACAAAATCTCTAAAAAGTCCCTTTTCTTCACAAAAATGCATTCTGAATCCAGCAAATTAGTCATACCTATTAAAATTTTAAAAGACATACTTGTGGGTAGTTGTAAAGATTTATTTCTAATCATAATTAATCTGTGGTCCGGGATAAATAACAGGGACAAAGATAGCCATCCGATGGATTCTAGTACAAGTAAGAAAATAAATTTGGAACAAATCAAGCAATTTTGGTCTTTTGTTAAATAAAACGAAACATTTATTTGTCCTGTTAACCTCCTGATAAATAAATGAATGAATAGGAGCATTTGTGACCCAGTGCTGTTGGTCCGGGGAAGCAGCAGCTGCCTCTCCATCCTCTGGAAGCTCCGTACAGACCTGGCTGATTGGGCTTGACGTCGCCGGGCTGCTTTGTGAATCTCCGCTCCATGAACAACACAAGGCCTCGACTCATTTCCTGAAAGGTTTTATTGCTGGTGATTGATCCGATGGCTGGAGAAGCGGCACTGGGCGGCTCAGGAGATCGTCGTTGCCAATCCCGCCGCTAATTTATTAGACTCCATCAAGGTAACTTTTAGCGAGCACGCTCCGCAGTACGAAAGCTCTTTTAGTTTCACACCCATCCTTTATTATCCAATCATACGGTTAATTACTGCCGTCTGCCAAACAAGCCCACTTGTGTGTTTCTGCTGAATCTGAAAGCTTTTGGAGATTTACTGTATTTCTCTGTAATCCTGGCCAAGTATCATTGACTCGCCTGAGATTCCTCTTCAAAGTGTCCTTTTAGCTGCCAGCATTCAGACGCAGAGCAGCACCGAGGCCTCCTCCCAGCCCATTGATCAAGACATGAAAACCCACAGTGCAGACAGCAACGGGCCCACGGACGAGTCGCCGGCTCATCAGTCCCGTGTGTCCCGCAGCCAAATGGAAAATTAGATTTAGCGGATTCTGAAAGTTTAATGAAGACAGATGCTTGATCAGAAATGTGAGCCCGAGTGTTCGACTCGGCAGCAACAAGAATCCCTCTGCCCTCTGCAGACCCACGCCAGCCTCAGGCCTACAGCCCTCCCAGGACTCGCGAAACCGCTCTCAAGCACGGATTTATCAGAAAAATCAAAAGGCTGGGATCGCCCATGTGAGGCTGTGTGGACAGAAAAGCTGTTTAGTATTTATTGTCCCAACAAACATAAACGAGTAATATGCTTTTGGCCATCTGAGTGTGTACCGCTGAAGTTTGACTCATAACTCTGCATTTATTGTCAGCCCAGGGCTAATGCATCATAAATAGTAAATAAGGTTAGCTCAGGTTAGCGATGGGGTCTCTGCAGTTTGCAGCGTTTGCATCAGAAACTGTGTAAAATGTTTTAAATTGACATTAAACCAAACAAAATCGTGTTAACTCTGCTTCACTCCAGCAACCAACACACAAAGCAATATATCATGGTGTATTGTTTTAGATAATAACACAATAATCCTGGAGGTAATATAAAATGTATGACACTGTAATTGGGCAGACACAAAATGCATCAAATCAAGGTTAAGATTTGCTCGAAAAACTGAAGTTTTGTCCATGAAAACACATCCGTAGGCTAGGAGAAGAAGGCATGGAGGTGAGGGATAGTAACAGTCGTATTCAGGCCTGAGAGCTTGAGCTGAACTTACTGAGGATACCTGCAGGCAGCAATGTGCACTCAAAGAGGTGACCAAGGCAATCTGTACTGATAGACCACCTCCTGGGAGGGTAGTGTCCAATCAGACACCGTTTGAAAGTCGCACACAGACACACAGGAGCACAGATCCGTGTTTACCATCCCACATCAGCGTGCTGCCACCAAACCGAGGGAGGATAAACAGCTTGACACTTCGCTCTGTTTTCTGCAGTGTTTTATTGTTGTTGTGGGACGAGCAAGGCACTTAAACATGCAGGTCTGATTTCTGCCGGGACATGCCACGCTAAAAATACGCACAACCTCCCCCGTCTTCCACTAACTTCACTTAAAAGCATCCAGCAAATGGAGAAATCTTGTATAATTGTAGGGCTCTGAACATATTTCCCCTGCAGAAACCTGTTTGTCTGAGTCTTTATGCAAAAACCCAAGATGCTCCGCGAGTTTGAGCCAGTTTCTTATTTAGCATTTTCCATATTCAATCATTCTTTTATTTATTTATTTTTACTATGGGTCATTACACATGCGTCTCAGGTGAACTGTTTATACAATCATGGCCAATGAAGTGTGCAGCACATTTAATGGTTCGCATGGCTGGGTAGATTGTATCCAGCTACACAGAGATGCCTAAAACTCAATGGAGGAGTGTAAACAACTCGCATCAGTGGGAAGTTTGTGTAAAATACGCAGATTTCACAACATGCAAAAGACGATTTGTGCATCTCCCACCCAAAGTATCGTATTGTTATTTTTATCTTTTACATTTAATGAATAGGTTTTCAGATTGAACAAATTTGTGCTGCCACTAAGGGAATATTTTTGAATTTGAAGTAATTAGTTGGTTATATGCAAGTTTGAATATTTCACAGGCTACAATATTATAAAAAGAGAAAAAAAATCATGATGAAATGTGTGGGGATTAAAACCATCTTCATGCACCTCAGGAAGCATTCCCCCACATGCCTAAAAGTTGCTGCCATATTTCATCAGTGCTTGGATTCACATCTCACACATTTCCATCATGGGCTTAGACAGGGTGGTCCCACTTTCCCCATAATTTCCTCCACAATAACCATCTGACAATTCCTTTTTATTACCCAGTTGTCCAAAACATAGTTATGTAAACAAAGACTTTCCTTTTTTTTCCATAAATTTACCCATTTTTGACCCCCCAATGAAGCATATGAAGACAGTAAAACAGCCTCATTCTGTCTCATGAATATTCAGTTCTTTCAACAAAAAGCAGGTTTTCTTGAGCAGAGAGACATTTTCTATCACTTTTGAGATTATTCCCTAAAACTGCTTATGATACATGGATTTTTTAAAAACTATTATACCAAACATAAAAAAAGTTGAACAGTCCAAAAATTTACATCATCATCAAACAGTAAGAATAAGTAGTGAAATTAAGAATGGAAAGAAAAATGTAACTACGGTTGTTTACAAGTTAAGTTTTGTATCAGGTGGCTGTGACGTGTAAAAATAGTAATAATAAATTCTATATATGGAGAAAAAGTAAAAACAAACTGAACAGGAGAAGAAAAATGAACAAGAGGCAACTCAAGACGATGGTAGCCTGCAGAGGCCGTCTTCACTTAAATCTTAAGATCACGATAGCGTTACGTCCTGATGTCAGAATCACTGACGTAAAACGAGTCAGAGAAAGTTTGTTCAGCAGCATCTTACTGGAAACTTTGGGATTTAGGTATTTTTCCCTTTTTATTTAAGAGCCAGAGTTGTTAGGTTGTGATTGAGGAGACATAGTCAGCAAAGCGCTCAGCTCTAGCCTGCAAGAAGAAGGTGTAAAAAGAGTTTGGGCTTCTTTCTTCTGAATCCCAGTGAATGCAACATGACCTAAAGTTGTAGTTGGTGGGAGATCAAAATGGGGACGCTTCTTTAAACAGAAGGAGAATTTTAAAGCCACCCGGCCAAGATTATGGACTGTTTTTGTCAAAAGTTCTTTACAGGACTTATATGTGCTATAAGATGAGATATTTTTTCTGTTTTTGTTCTAATGTAGCCTTTGAGACTTTGAGCGCCTGGTGGTGACAGAAACATGCTCTTTCACCGGCAGAGCCCATCTCATTGACACAAAGCCACCCGCAGTGTAACCCATCTCTGACCCCTTGCTGCACAGGTCAGCCTGACAGCCTGCATCATTGATCACTGACATCTGAGACGTACAGGGTGATGCAGGGTGATGGGTGCAGCTGATGGACAGCTTCTATCCGCTGTCCCCAGGAAATCCAATTCACTCAGAGAGAAGATTGGCTTTGCTTGGGGCCTGAAAGAAAAAAACGTCCACTCCATCCCGTTCTGCCTTCAGCCATTTCTGCTTTAGTCCTGCTGTGTTCGAGTTCCACCCCCCCAGCATTTCGGGGCGCCACAATGGGAAAATCAACCAAGTTTGGTACTTTTTTCCACTGAAACAAAGCTTTCCTAAAGGTTTGAATAATCTGTAAATAGGTTGTGAATCATCCATTTGTTAAGCTAATTAAAGTCGTTCTGGGTCTGTTACCAGAAGACTGTTTAATTGTGAAGACATGATGATCAGGCCATCATCAGAACAAACAAGGCTTCAGTTTTTCATGTTAAGAGAGAGTCTGTTAAACAGCAACTAACGTAATGTTCCCATTTCCGCTACTCAGATAACATTATATACCTTCCGTTAACCCAACCAGTAATGACATCAGTACCATGAGGGGATGAGGTTCTGCTTTTTTTTGCATGTTGGTAAAGTCACCGGTTGATTCATAAGAACTTAAAGACCTTTTTGACAAACCCATCCCTGAGCTGATATTTCCCTCTGCAGCTACGTGGACAAACCGCTGCTGATATACTGATGCATTTATTTGTTGTTGTACAGCTCCTGTAGGGATAATTCATCACATCAGTGCTTACGTAAGGCTGTAAAAGACATCATTAATGGGGATTGAATTTGTGAACATGTTTATGTTTCTCTTTAACGCTCGTGGTTTAATACCCTGTGCTGTGCTAAATTAAAATAATCAGGCAGTGAAGTCATAACAAACTCAGCAGGATGGGAATATAAACAATAAAATATTATAAAGAGAACAGGAGGTAATATTTACGGTATGACTCAGAAACGACTCTGATTGGAATTTTCTCTGCACCATCATCTGTTTTATCCCAGTTAATACTTATGTTTGTGCATAGAAAGATCCAAAAGCATAGTCAGGATTTTAGAAATGTAAACAAGACGCTAAAAGATTATCCTCTTCTTATTCTTTATCTTTTATTAAGTCTCAATGGTTAAAGATCTTGCATATTTTGCACATTTAAACAATTCTGGCTGATATCAACACCTTCTGATTCTCATTTTGGTCGTAAAGGTTGTCAGATGAAGATGAAAAAAACAACTAGTGGTAGAAAAGGTGCGTGTGTGATTCTAAAAACTTTGCCTGAGATTACAGAATGATAGGTAGGTAGGTAGGTAACATGGCTGTTGGCTTGAACTTGGCTTCATCATCACTTACGCAGAGAAATGATGGGATCCCGACTCTGTTGGAGGTTTGCACAGTATGAGCCGGTGCACTGCGTCGTATCGGCCCACGTTTTCATGCTTCCTATGCATATTCCTGTACTTATCTTCCCAGAGTTTTTGCCATGAAGGGGACAGAGTTGAACATTTTGAAAGACTAAGTATTTTTTCAGAGACTTTGCTCCCTTTAGGGTCTTGCAGGACCCTCGTCTGCCCATGCACTGGCCTGGATCCACAACCGACATCCTTTCGTGGCAAAGAAACTCAGCTCCTGGAGTGATGCTGCATGACGAGCAGGAGGAATGACAGCGTGTTAGACACGCCTCCTTTAAATCTCTACAAGGCTGTTTTCATGCACCTCTTCACACACACTTATTCAAAGCACTGGACTGCGCTTGGATGCAATTTAGGGTTCAACTTCCTGCACATTAGCATGTAAAGAGTCCACAGATTGAACCCGAGGTGCAGAAGCTGCTGTACCTGAGCCACAGGTTCCTGTTTATTCTAAGTCTGATGTAATAGGCTTAGCCTAGTGGGCTTCAGGCTGTAGCGTTGTGCCGTTAGACATGACAACACACACACATTATCAGCTGTAACTGTGAGAGTGGTTTTGTTTAAGAGTCTCTGTTATATTGCATCTGATCAGGCCTGAGGCGTCATTCCTCCAGTCCATTATGAGTGCACACTCTTTAGTCTGTTGGCTTTCATAACCCACAGAGCCGCTCACAGCAGTGGACTGGCTGACAAGAGGAAAATTGGTTTGGTCTGCAGGGTCACACATGGGCTGAATCTTCTCTCTTTCCCGTGGATTACCAAAGCCTTTATCAATGCTCCGTATGTGCCTGCCTAAAAGCCTGAATGTAGCTCAGGCTATGGAGAGACTCCGCACATCTCCACGTATCGGCTCGGTCAGAAGCCTTCGCTCCCGCTGCGCTTTGACAGACTGTGTAATTGCTGCACCACACTGTGCTTTATTTCCCCCTCACTCGCCGTTTCTCCAGGCTTCATAGACACACACTGAGCTGCAGGGCTTATTGGTATCTGCAGATCATTTATACTGAGCAGCATTTAAACCTCTTCTTTAAGAAAGAAAACAAAAAGTAAGAAGTGCTGCTGCGGTCGCCTGAATGAAATGAGGGGAATCAGAAAAGTCCCTGGCAGGCATTTTCTGTGGAGCAGGAGGGAAGAACAAACACGCACGGGATGGACACCTGCAGTCATAACACAATTTGGGTGTAAAGATTTTTCCTAGCAAGGGCTGAAAACATCAAAACATCATTTAATACAATAAAGGAGTACAATTGGGCTTGAAATATGGCGAGAGGTCGCTGCAAGGCTGTAAGTCGGGTTTGTATTGAATCCATGCATAGACTTTTTGATTAGCATTGAATAGTTTTTTCTCAGCATTATTCTAAAAAAAAAACACACTTTTAATACCTTCAAGTACAATAACATGCCTTTTATGGCAAATTTTTACTCCCTTTGTCTAAATTTATGTTATATTTTCCTTTTTTAATAACATACACAGACTAGGGAACGTCTTATTTAAATGTATGCTTGACATGTTGCAGGTAAGTCTGGTTAAGTATCAAACAGCAGCTTGTTTGTTACACCAGGGCACTGACCCAGTTAACCCATGAGAACCTCGTCCGTCCTGAGAGTCCAGGTCTGAGAACGGACCGGGTGTAAAATCCTCTGCAGCCCATAGAAGAGAAGAATTTATTTATTGAGATTCGTATTCATCGTATTTCAACATTACCAAGAATCTATTTTTTAAAGACGTAAAAATTACTTGCTTCACTACCTTCAATTTCTAAATGACATACATGTTAAACTTGGCGAGTTTTGCAATATTTCAACCATTTTTTGATCAAAATAACCCGCTTTCTTTTAACTAATGAAACAGTTCATCAGAACTCTTTTGGCTTATAGAGGAATAGAGTTTAATTAGCATGTTTTCATCAGTCGATACAGAATCAAATTGTCAACCCAAGAATCGGAATCGAATTGAATCGTGAGTTCACAACTCTAATAATCACGCATCTTATGTAGATAACTTCACAGATAAATCACCTAACTAATATAAGCTGATCAGTAAATAAATCATGTAAAAGGATTAAAACTAGGGATGGGCATCGATTTTCGAATATTTGTTAAATCATAAAAATTCGAAGAGTGATTCATATGTGGGCGAATAGAAAGTTGCGTTACTGACGGCTTCCACATGTTTGCAGCACAGCAACGTGTCAGGATGATTCTCGCTGTCTGGAAGACAATCAGATTGGTGGCAGCGGCGCCCTTCATATCCTGTGTGTTTAACGTTTAATGGGATTAAAGCTTGTTTCATACTCAGCGAGAAGCGAGCTCGTCGCTGCAAGAACAAGAAGAAAGTTATTTTTCGTCCAGTCAGTAGGCCTG
>JBBDHI010000024.1:20081584-20094234 GCA_037177115.1 Craterocephalus stercusmuscarum
TTGATTATTGTAGCCTGGAGTGTGTTTAAGATTAGCAGAAACATTCATTTGTATGCATCGTGACTTTTTGCTTAGTGTCAAATACTCCTGTTAAGATCCCTACGGACTAAAATGTTCTCACTTAAACCCTTTCAAGTTACTGGTTTAGATCCAGCTCATATCAAAAGTAGAAAATATACTTCTTCTAATCTCTCTACTTCATTTTGACGTGTCCTTAACAGGACATGTTTACAAAGGGCTGGAGGGAAAAAATGCATATTTTAGAACAGACAAAATGTACAACTTTGCATAAAATAATCAACAATATCCTTGAAAAAAAGTCGTAATGCACAAAAAACTGAAGGAAAAACAAGAATTGGCTTAAGTGTGATTTTTAGGTTAATTGTGCAAGAAGTTTGAAATGTCATGTGGGGTAGAAGTCCGATCACCAAACAGCTGAAACGGTCAAACCTGTCCATCACAGCTCTCACAAAGTTTGGAGGAAAAAAGAGAAGAGAAAGAGCTGCTCCTCTTTTAAAAACAAGCTGAAAGGTCAGATGATTTGCGGAACAGTTTAGTCAGCAGAGCGACCGCAGCAGACAGTAAATGTCAAGTGTTGCTGCTTCATGTGTGTTTTCCCATCCTTTTATCTCTGACATTTGTGCAGTGTAATCCTCTGGGAGCCGCCAGAGTTCTCCCACCGACCGAGGCTGCTGTGAATCTCAATGTCTTCCTCAGGATGATGGACAGCTAAACTTCACAGCTTTATTGTTGCTGCATCTAAAAACACTAGCGAATTTTCTTTTTAGCTTTCACTAGATTAATTTTGGCTTCGACTTGTGGCTAATAAGGGTTTACAGTCTGCTAATGTTATAGCTTTCTATTATATTTCCTTGAAACAATGAAAAAATGATGCAAAACTAAGCATACCTGAGCCGTTTCTTTTAAAATCTTTAGATAGAAGATAGACAGCATCATAACCCCCAGCTGTAAAAAACAGAATTATGTTTGCTATCTGCAAATGTGATCTCACGGCACAAGATGTAAGAAAACCCAGCCGTCCTCGCTGTGAGAGAAAGTAAGTGAGGTGAAGAGTTGAGGGATGTGTTATTCACCTGATTCATGGGTTCAGCATCAGAGCTAAGTCTTTAAAGGTCCTTTCATCTCCTCTTGTGAGCATTTACAAAGAGTAAAAACATCAAAACTTTGACTACACTAACAGAGTTTACTGAATGTTTCCTTGCCACTTTGCGGGAGGTAAAATATGTCTTTGTAGTAGTTTACCTGCATAATGACCATCGTTTGATTTCTATATCAAGAGGAAAACTAAAAAAAATAATCAGAATGAATATTAACTCAGCATTAGAAGAAAGGAAATGTGTGTTTGGTTGTCTGTTTCTTCCTTTAATAATACCAGCTGGTGGTGTGTTAGACATCGCTGGAAGGTTTGATCAGCCACCTTAACAACGAGGATAAACATGTAAGGATCATACTTCTGTGGAATGAGTAAAACAGTATGAGGTAACAGGTATTCAGTCTTGTTTTGAGTTTCTAGGTGGACCAGATGATTGTAGTTATCCACAGTTATCAGGAAAAACATCACATTTTTACTCTTTATTCATTGGAGAGGGGACCTCAGTGGTCTATGAAAGACCCATGTAGAGCCACAACAGCTGCAGCTGCACCACCTTCATGTAAATAAGCTTTATGTTATTCTTAAAAGAAACAACTGATGTTTATGGGTTGTATTTTATATTACGGATCATTTAATCTACTGTATTGAGCTTTTTGGATACAGTTTGAACTAAAGAAGCAACATTAGCAAACGAGAAGACAAAGAACCATAAAGCTGATGTCTGTGGTCTGACTACATTATGCGAGTCATTAGAGTAATGTGAGGCTAGTTTTCCCGTCTCATTTCTCCTTTTAGCATTGTGTTTTTCTAATTTACTTTAGACTCTTGCTCGTCTTCATTCTGCAAGATTACCCTCCACAGATGGTCCTGTTTTCGTCTCAGTGGAAAACTTTCATCATTTTCCTTTTATCATGCAGTCTTGCTTTAAACTTTATTGTACCTGAGTACAATAAATCTCAGTACAATAAATCTATCTATCTAGATAGATATAAATGCATACAGATGTATATACTTGTTTTTTCATGCTGTCTTGTTTCCAGCCATGTTTATTAGCTGCGAGTGTCCCCTGCTTGTGCTGATGCATTTTAGCTCATTTTCACAACTTCCCATCATCAGCTGATCAGTATATCCGTGTAGTGCACCATTTACCTGTGTGTACAGGGTTTAATCTGCATCCTCATGTAATAGAGTGAAAGAAAACTGGTTCTGCTCCACGGCATTACAAGGTCTCTGAAGATACACCAAGATTTAAATGAAAGTTTTGGATCTTTATGCACTGAAGAACGTAAAGTGTCACTGATTGTGTATCAGAGCTGTCTGAATAAACATGGAGCTGAATTGTGACAGAAAACGGATGTGGTTTAAAATCCACCCTCACTTGTAGTCTGAACAGGATGTCCCTGATGACAGTTAAACTAATGGATGTCATGCTTTCCATGTGGCTTTTTGGCTTGATTTATACAATTAAAATTTTGATAAAATCCATGAAATGAGGAAACAGCTGCTCCACTAATTAAGCCCAAACTAAATTGGAAACGGATTCATGTCTTTCCCTGCAAAGTCTCAGTTTTTTGGCCTTGATTCATCAAGTCTTAAAATGACAAAATCACTGCTCTGTTGCTGTGTAACGACCGCGGCGTAGCAACAGCTTCAACCAGCAGGAAATCGTTCTATCTACTGAACATCATCGTTTTCAATGTCACATACCAATATGTTCAGCCAATTTTCCTTCCTACTCCTCCTCTTCTCTTCTCTCCCATCATTCCTCTTACTTTTCCACGAACACCATAAAGCATGCTTTCAGTCATTTCAACTTTTGCTGCCGACTCATCTCTGTTGCCATTATTGTAGCGGAGCAGCTTTAACTTCAGATTTCAGCTTTTCAGCCATGTTAGCTGAAATGTTGCTAACTGAAAGTTAGCTCAACCGAGCTAGTCTGTGTGATTTGCAAACACCTACATAAAAATGATCAGTTACACATCAGCTGAGCGTTTCTAGGGGTGTAAGAAAATTATGAATAGAAAAGTGCTATACAAGCACAGCCCATTTACCATTTACATGTTTGCTTGTGACCATGAATTTAACAGAGTATAAGTTTTAGTTTATATGCTTACTATTTTCTTGCATTAGTTTCTCATGTGGTATAAGGAGATTCTGAGGGAACATGTTCCTAACATTTAATAAAAAAACAGTTTTTTACATCCAAACAGGGTTATACTAGAGCGAAAAGAGTCATTTTTATTCATTACACTGTACTATTACTGAAATTAGAGCTACTACTTCAGTCAGACACAGTTTTAACTGAGGCTTTTTTTTTGCCTGACAGGATGATTTGGATTCAGTTTTTACCTTAATGCTGCATACGAAACTTTAAAAAAACTTGGATGCAAATAAGGAATCTGTCGGAGCTGCTCACTGATCTGAAATAGCCTCATGATTTAAGATGTTTTCCAGTTATGAAATAAGCATGAGTCTGTTAGCTGCTCGCTTTGTGATTATTAAAGACAAATTGTCTCAAACTGAAGCGGAATAAAAACTCTGCACCATAATTTTGACAAATAACTGTAATTGTGTGATTATGTTGCAGACTAATTACTGGGTTTATATCTCTACAATCAATTGCCCCATTTTTAATAACCTGATTCACTGGAGCTCTCTGGGTTTTTCTCCTTCAGAAAGACAAATGTGAAGGAGAGGCGGCGTTTCTGAGAGAAACAGGATGCAATTTAATTTCTTGGCTGACGCAAAGTAAACACAATGTGGCTGAATAATCCAGCATATGGCATCGGTGTCTGTCTACGTATCCTCTGCCACCACGCTCACCTTTGAACATGACTTGATGCGTGTTTGCACTCCCTGTGTTTGTCAGACCTTACGCGAGGAGAAGACGTCTCAGGAGAAGGACATGAACAGCATGCGAGCTCAATACGAAGAGGAGGCCAACCAGCTGAAGGAGGGTCAGACTCGGGCTCTGGAGGAAGTCACCAAGAAGCACAGAGTGACCCTGGAGAATGCGCTCACCAATGCTGAGAAAGACAAGAACCGCCTGCTGGCTGTGAGTACACACACACACACACACACACATCCTTTCCTCTCCAAGGTTAAGTCAAGAACAGGGCTGATGTCTTCTAATCTGTGTCTGCTGTGATGGAGGCTGCTATGTTTTTGGCGTCTGACTGTGGCTGTGAAGCTCATAAAGCTTGGTGCTAGTTCCAGTCAGAAAAATGAACGTTTGACAGAGGCGGCATCAGACGGTGAATTCATCAAACAATTAATGAAGAACGTCAAGATAGATTTTCAGATTTTCAGTTTACGTCTAAAAGCTGGAGGAAAAGGAACAGCTGTATCATCGCGCGCCAGGCTCACTGAAGCTGGAAGGCTCTGTTTTAAGGTGGCTCGATATCTCTGAATTAGTAGAAGAGCAAAACTCTGACATGACATGGCATAATAATGTTAATGTTTATACAGAGGGACTGCAACTGAATTTTCCAGTGTTTACTATGGAAAGAGAATGATGCTGTACGATTTTCAGTGTCCACTTCCTGGTGTCCAGTCAGACCATCATGATCTGAGCAATGTCAACACTTTCTCTTTTGTTTTCATCTATTACATTTGAGACATTTGCTCTTAAACTTTTCATTCTTTTCTTTGTTCTTTTGTCCATGCTCACTTTGACATGAAATCACTGATTTTCTTTGATAAAATATCTTATAATGGAGCCACTGTTATATAACGCTCCAGTTTCACTTTTAACTGGATGCTACATAATTGGGGGCTTGTCCGGGATATGAATCGCATTGCCTTTCATTAACAAAAGGTTTGCTCAGAGATGTATTTTTACATTTCTATTGAAGTGAACTTCTTGTTAAAATTTGATCAGTGTAAAAAACATTAGGACTGACTGTGGAACATGTAGTTCATCTTGTGGTGAAAGGAGGCAGTGGAGCTCCACTCCATTCAATCAAAAACTTGGCTGCTTGCTACAGGCTTGTACTGAGATGTGGGTATTTTTTTATTTATGTTTTATAGTGTATCCACAAAAACCACAACCATTCCTCTTACAAGTCATTTTCTGTTCATGTATTTTACAAGCCTTTATCAGCTTGTATGCTAACGGTAGGGTTGGTGTTACATGCTAAAAACTTAGATTTGCAAGATTATGTATCCTCATTTCGGTCATGCATCATATTTTATTCCCAGAGCAGATCGGAGCTCCTCCATTTATAGAAAGCTGCTCTGATGTTGGCTCGTTTTACTCCTGCACGGTCAGACTCAAATTTGGCCCTTTTCCTTGTCTTACAGGAGTATATGTTGATGTTTGAGAGGCACTTGAGGCCATAGGTTTCTTGTTATCCATTTATAGTGGTCAGTGTGTCTCCGCGATGCTATAATGGCGGCGGAGTAAACAATACGATACTGGCAGTGTGTAAACACACACAAATGCCCTGAGGATTCGAGCCCAAATCCATCTCACTGAGCAGAATAAACAGGACTATAGAGGCAGCTGAGGTTAAAAGAGATTGGCTCATCCTACACATCAGGTGATTGTAAGAGGATGTTGGGGAAAGAAAATAATAGTATTTAGCATTTCTACTTGCGTAATGCACCTTTAAAGTCCAGGTAAGAGTCGGCAAATCAAGTTTTTGAAAGTGTGTTCCTCCTCCCTGACAGCGCTCACCTGGAGAGTTGACACTGCTCAGAGTCCAGCTCCATATACTTAAAATCTGTCCATGTTACACCTTTCTCTGAGGTTTAGTCACAGTGAGATAGATTGTTAGAAATATTTTGGCTCAAAATCAAAGTCAGAGACAATAATGCTTCCCACAATGATGCCTGTATGTGTGTTTTTATACTAAATGATCTCAAACTGATCAGGCAGATCGGGAATGAGTCAAAATACAAGCTGTCGACTCTCTGTCATCGTCTGCCAAAAAAATACTCCTGACACCTAATTCAGTCTGTTGGTGTTAAATCTGTTAACGCGAGTGCTGATAATGAATGACAGACATCCCACGATGTCTGCATATGTTGTGGCATCATCAACACGGTCGGCAACACACTGACCACAGCTACAGCTCACACTGATACTGGCCGTGCCATCTGGATGTGTGTTAATCTGCTGTCACAGATCTCTTCTGTCTGCTCGAACTGCTGTTTGAGGAGAAACAGGCCTGGTTTGCTTCCCTTCAGATGCTGATGGAGGGGTTTTAGTTTCTGACTTCTGCCCTGTAAGCCAGCTTTGTTCACTGACCCTGCCATCTTTCTCACTCTGCTCATTTTAGGATAATTTCTTCCCATTTTTGGAGTCAAAATGTCATTCATCAATGGAACAATTTTTTACAATTATGGGTGACCAGTTGAGTTGGTGACTAGTAACCTATTGCATATGAGAATATCAATATTTTTCATCCAGTCAGACTAAAACTGAATTGAAGAGCTACAAAACAGTGTTTGTTTGTTTTGTTACTAGAAATAAAACAATGGAGCATTTGCAAAGCAAGAAAGTTTATTTTAGCCTGCAGGATAAAAATTATTTTCTCTGTAACTACACTATCTTTTCTCCGTGGGATCACAGCCAGCTGAAAAATTTAAAGTATGTTGAAAACACCCACATTAACTTCACAGTTAAACAGTCGTTCCTGAGTCAGAGGAAATGCAGAGGTGGCACGAGGTCCAGATAAAGGTTCGGAGTTCAGTAGCTTGACAGGATGCAATAGGAATGGTGCTGGAGTATTGCTGTGGTTATATTAAAAGAGCTATACCTGATATTTTTTTTTATCTTTCTAAGAAAAATGGTTTTTACACGGTATATTATTCATGTAAATGAATGACTCATTGATTGCCCATATGTACAAGTTCAGAACATTTTAGTTAGCGAAAGCAGCTAATTTTTAGCTTTGCCGTGACGCTGTTTCTCTGCCGATGGGGTTAACTACTGTAACTTCCGGATTCCGATCAGCCAGTAAAAGCGTCCCCCCAGGGAATGCGGAAGTTACGTAAGTTAACCCGACTGGTGGAGAAAGAGAGCGTCACGCCAAAGCTAAAATTAGCCGCCATAGCTAACTAAAATGTTCTGAACTTGTACATATGCGCAATCAATGAGTCATTTATTTTTATGGACTTAAAAAGGGTAAGTTCGATAACACCGGAGACGATGGGAGGAGTTTATTCATTTGTTTTTTTTCCATTTATTCAAACAGTAAAAAGTAAACAAATGCGCTCCTCTTTCAGCTCGTTCATGTCAGAGTTGAGGAAACTTGCGTTACTTAGGAATGTCGACAGTGTTAGGTCTGTTACGTTTGTATTTGCCAGGACATTTACGACTTAATACATTAATTACACACAGACACATTGAAGTTTGTTTGCTCAAGTTTTTTTTAATCCTCTGGACATTTTGTTCACATGGAACTGGGATCCGAGGAGCCTGAAACACTGACTTTTTAAACCAGATCCCAATGGTCATCAAAAACTGCCACACAATATTTTAATACATGTATCTTTCACACATAAAAGGCCACTTATTAAGTTGCAACTTGTGCATGCGATAAATATTCATCCATGTACAAAGGTTTAGGAGGTCAGGGAGCCGGCGGGGCTACAGGAGGGGAAGACTTCGTGTCCATCTTGGTAACCTGGATTTTTTTCCTGCAACTTTTAATTAATGAAACGTTTCAGAGAAACGCCACATAGAAAATAATTTGTCACTATTATTAAAAAAAGAAAAAAGGAAGTTTAAATGTTGTTTATTTAACTTTGGCTTCATCGAAATACACAAAAGGAAACTTCGACGTCCAAAGTATCGGTAAAACTGATGAGTATTTTCGAGGATTTTTATCGCCGTTAATGACGATGTATCTTCCAAGAATCCTCCCCCCCTTTTAATGCTTTGCATTTGTTACATATTCCACATTCCTACATTTTCTGTGTCCGCTCGGAAGCAACTTCCATGTAAAAACTATTACTCCGTGAGTAAGCCACTTTTTTTTAAATTTTTAATGAAGTTAGGGACTTATTGCCGTAACACAAGGTGGTATAAATGTGCAAACTCTGATTCTCAGCTCGTCATACGTCATCCTTCACAGGCTCAACAGGTAACAGAAGTTCAGATTGCTGCAGGGTATTTTGCATTTTATTCAGGTTTTTATAGATTAAAAAGCATCAAACTAGGCTGTATAGTGACTAAGAAACTGGCAAACTCAAAGGAGGAATGCAGCCTACTGACGTGGGTGCAAATTTTCTATTTATCACCTATAAATGTCATCTAGGACACCAGCGGGTTTGCATAATGCACCAGAAATGTGAGCAACCCGGAGGAGCTCCAGCTGCCATTATGTCACAGCTCAAGTCCAAAGAAGACAATTAAAAATAAATTCTGAATGAAAACAGAAAATCCGGAGATGATGCCTCTGACAGAAGCCACGCAGTCGGCCCGATGAGTCACACAGGTGATGATGGCTGCAGCGACGTCAGGTGCTATTTTAGTGAGACACTAAAAAGCGCTCCTCCCGTTTCACCTGCAGATGCACACGGCTGCTGCTGCACGTCCCCGTGCAGGAGACGCTTAGGAAGTAATTAGATTAACACACTACCCACACACACACATGTGAGCAAGGAAGGAAACACAGACTGAAAAGAAAGCAGCCGTCGAACATTTCTTCGCTCCATGCGTTTCGCTGCTTTTTTCACTTTTGCTTTAACAAATGAGGAAATTAAGCTTTTGTGGAAGATGTGGAGGTTTGACATTTAGAAGAACAAAGACCACAGAATTTAAAATGCAGTCCTGCTCGAATGCTGATGACATTTACTTCACAGATAACAGCGAGCGGAGAGCAGAAAGTAAGGAAAGTAATCAGAAGTAGGGCAAAATGATTGGAAGTCGCAGGTGGATGTGTATTGGCTCGGGGATATGACTCCAGCTAACTTGTGTGTGTTTCTAAAACCTCCAGCATTAATAATTTACTGCTACTTACTTAGCACAGTGTGGCCAGCCACCCTGCCGGGCCCGAGGCTCCTCCACACACCACACAGCCATTTCTTAGATGGGGCTTTTCCACGGCTTGTCTGCTGCATATTCTATTGTATATATTTTTACTCTTTTACCTTTTTTAACTCTCAGGAAAAGCAGGAGTTTCTGTTTGGAGCAAAGTTTCATTTTCCCTCCTCTGCTGAAGTATTTTATGCAAAATCAAAGCTATTCGGAAGAAACGCGAGTCATGTCGTATTAAATTGTAATATTTTGAATATTTAAACATTTTTCTTTTACCCATGGAGAAAACATATAGTTTTAAGAAATAAATTAGGAAAAACTAGTGGAGCAAAACCAAATCATGTTACCATATTAATTATTATATTATTATTATATCTATAGTATTATAGAAAATGCAATACCTAAAATTTTAGCACAAGTAAATTTAAATAATTTCAAGCCTAAATGTTCATGTAACGTCTTTTTCTGTGTTTTTCTGCCACTGTGGTGAATTGATCCTCGTCGCTCTTAGTAAAAAAAAAAACATCCTTGTACTTTTAAGATGTTATCCATCCAGACTTGTCTGGCAAACCCGATGACTTTGAGTGGTGCTCCTTTCATAATCTAAGGTTCAATATTTTCTAAAAGGCTCATTTAGCCGTCATCTTTGCTCTCAGGATTTAATCCTATTTGATTTCCCAGAGCCTGCACCGAGCTGGTGAAGGAGGCGTTTTAAACATGCTACTTCCTTTGTACTGAATACACTTCAAAGCAATTTTTATGTAACTTAGAGGTAGGAAATATAATATGTAAATATGCTGACCCTCCTCTGCAGGGTGGCCGGGCTCTCCCTGACGGAGAGGGTGAGAAGCTCGGTCATAGAGTAGAGCTGCTGCTCCTCCGCATGGAGAGGAGCCTGATGAGGTGGCTGGATGCTTCCCGGGTTAGGTGTTCCAGACATGCTCCATGGGAGGAGACCCCAGGAAAACCCAGGACACGATGGAGGGACTGTGTCTCTCAGCTGACCTGGAAAAAAAGTGTGAAAGAGGGAAGTCTGGGCTTCTCTATTTAAATGTGATAAAATTGTTTAAGCAATGACAGAAAAAATAAAGCATCATTAAGGAACAATTTTTTGCTGGTTTATTAAAATTCGTTATTTTATTCTCATACGCTGAAACAATCAAATTATCCGGCGATTTGTCTCTACAAACAAATGAACAAACAGCTCTGTGAAGTGAGAATCCTCTGAGCTTTAAAACTACACTTGCTCTGTTTGAAAGGAGCTAGAGCGCCGTTCGGAGAAGTAACGCCTTCATGTACCATAGAAGAAGACATGCATGTACAGAATGTTGAGTAATGAGGAGTAACCTGAGTCCACTGGATCCTCTCACAGATGGAAACGCTTTTATGTGTGGAGGGATTTTGGTCGCTGATGGCCATGTGATGGCTGATGTTCTTAGCATTTAAAATCATTACTCTGCTCATCTTTACCACAACATATCAGTAATCCATATACTTTATATCTTTAATCAGATGAGCTGGAATAAGAGCCAGAAGATGGTTTGGATGGCTTAAGAAAGATGAAATAATAGCCTCCTTCATTGAGACAAAGGGTGTAACAACACATCGGACTGCCAGCCTCCATCTGTAGGGGCTTCTTAAAGCTGCAGTACTGCTTTACAGCTCCAACGCTGGACTCAGCATCCGTCCTCTGCCTAATAATGTCTTCTAGCTGATATCCAGTTGCTATTGTGTGAATTACAGCTGTAATGCAAGGCTGCAGGGTGGGGCATGAAGTTGTGAGGTGCTGTTTTCTAGCCTCAGGGCGCTGCAGGGCTGTGCATAATTAATGTCAGTGTGGCAGAGTTTTAAGGTTGGAAACGTAACCAGCAGAGATTCCCTCTATTTCCAGTGCTAGCTGAACGGGGAGCGCAACTCCAGCAGCAGTAGTGGACGTGAATAAACCTGTGGAAACAAACAACGTAGCAAACTGAAATGCTGTGGTTGAAACTCCGTTTGTAAGAGGCACTGGCTTGTAGAGGAGTGCTGAATCTGTTCACCCCGGTTCTATTTGTGTTGTAAATCCTGTTTCTGTGTTGTGTGAGGACATCCTGTGCCGTCTGGAGCAGGTGAGCATCCTGTAGGACAGTGAAGCTGTTCATCTGCCTGCTTTCAGTGCAGCTTTACAGGTAATGGAGTGAGGGAAATATTAGTTGCATCCCCAGTTTCTCCTTCTTTCCTCTCACGCCTGATCTTTACACGGTAACTAAAACCTAAGCACTGGTGTCAGCATGATTTCTTTCTGATAGGAGACACTAAAGTTGTCCGCTTAGGTTTACAAACTGGGTTTGGGACCAGTTTAACGAGCCTGAGGTGATTGTTCCAAACCACAGCGCACCACTAATTTGACTGGCCTGCCTGGAACGGCCTTGTGATGATGCCTAATCTCCTCCGAGTCTCTACTCCAGTCGCAAACAGCCATGTGAAGGAAGTGATCAAGTATTCTCTTGCATCAAATTTGCATAATGAGGATGTGTTTAAAACCAAAATCCTCTGCACGCCCGATGTGAGCTGACAGCTACATTAATAGACGACAGTTGTGCATTTCTGTGGTCATTAGATATGCGATTCGTCGAAGATTTCCTTCCTCCTGGCCTCATATCCCCTCCCAGTGCTCTTCTGCACAGCTGTTTGGTCCTGTTCGTTGGTGATTATGGTGTTGGGGTTACACCCTGACTGGGAAAATGACAGGGAGGAGAACAGTGAAGCATCATTTCCTCAGACTCACTCATCAGGTTTTTCTAAGATTTAATAGACTGATGAGAAGGAATGAGTCTCTGCTCCTCTGTTCTCCACCACCTGATTCTGTTGTCTCACACCAGTTCAATCCAGTTAATGATCTTTTCTTTCATCAGCTCCGTTCTTTCATCACTTTGAATTACAGCATAATGAGAGTCGTCTGTGGAGAGGCTGCGCTCCGAATGCAAATGAATCCGTCTCCTCTGACGTGGTCTCACCCGCAGTTACAGATTTTTCTGCATGTGACTCTGACGGCCGATCACGCTCAGACCGTTTTACATGAACGCATGGGTGTGTGCAGGCATCAGGTTGTAGGCTACTGGGATTTTGTGGTGGACCATCTATCAGACCATTGCTCAGTTTTTGCTTTGTTTTAGGCAACAGAACCTGTCGGTTGGTTAGGTTTGTTGAGGGTTTAGCCCATATAGAGATGCTTTCATGTATTCCTGACAAACAACCGGGCTGTCCCATGCTCATTAGACTCGCTGCTATTAAATCTGCAGAAAAGATTTGGACAAACTTCAGCAGAAACTAAACATGAACTAAAAACAGGATGTATGTTTGATTTCGGTGCAGAAGAAAACTTAAATTCCTCCGTTTTTCAAACATGTAAAGAAGCAACTGTGTTCTTATATTATAACTGTTTGTCATCAGATTTTCCAAAGATGCAAATACAATAAATTCAATTCATGTGACTTTAACCCTTAGATGCACACGTGGGGTCAAAAATGACCCCAGGGGTTGTTATTCTTCAAAATCTTTTAGATGAAA
>JBBDHI010000024.1:20138678-20153685 GCA_037177115.1 Craterocephalus stercusmuscarum
AACTGAGAAAGATGACAGCCTGTGGAGTAACTGAGTAAATTAGTTGCCTCTTGACCAACTACAACACACTCTGTTTACACATCAGGTCATTAGTATTATCAGGATATTATGCTGTTTTTAATGAGTTTGCTTTTCATTTCACATGAATTTGAACACATTCAGCTTCATAACTGAGTAGTCAGTTTAACCTGTAGCCATCTTCAGTGTTGGATAAGTTCATGTCGTCAAAGCTCAAAGGGTTTTTAAAGGGGGCCTATTTGTTCATTTCAGGCTAATTAATCTTCATGTACGATCCAACGAGGGCAGGAGTTGATCCAGCTTTACCTTAGTTCAATCTTCTCCGTAGGCCCTCAGATCAGTCTCTATCAGGAAAGGAGTCGAGTTAGACTCTTCCGCATTAAGCCCCGCCTCCTGCTGCGTGAAGGCAGCCTCTGATTAGGCAGCTGCTAGGAGTAGCTGTCAGGTGCATGAACAGTAACTGTTTTTGAGACAGTCATAGAAAAACACACCAAAAACCCTTGTAAACAAGACTAATTGAAATAAATACTCCATGAAAAATATCAAAACAAATCATCCAGCCGTACACGTTAGAGCCCCAAGCTGACCCGAAAATGAGGATAAATTCAGCAACTCACAGAAAAACTGCACACCTATCTGTTTGGTAATCAATCTGCTTACCAGCCACAGTCCCACATAACGTTATTTACCTTCTTTCACTCGTTTCATACATGCGCCTGTTAACAGGTGGACATGTGGTAATTGCAAAGACGAGTGGAAAACATCTGTTGCCAAGAAATAAACAAGTTAATGATGCTATTTGCTAACACGTTTTACTAGTTTGACCAAAGTATTGAAACCAGAGAGACAACAACAGTTTCACTGACAGCTTGTAGCTCAGGATCAGAAACACAGCCTTTGATAGTAAGAACAGACCCTTCTTTTAGCAGAAGCCTGGTCATAAACCCCCATTGTAGTGAAATGCCGGCGTCTGCTACGAACGCTGGTGCAGTTCTGTAGCTGGTTCCCAAAAACCAAACTCCATTGTTGTCTAGCTGTTGTTTCCCTCTGGATTGTGAACAAGTGTAGCTTCCCTCACAGCCAGAGAAGCTTTTATTTTGAAATTGAAAGCTTTGCAGTGTCCAGTGACTGTCCAATAACTGAGCTCTCCCCCAGGACGTCACAGGATTATTAAAATTAAAAAAAAATCTCTGAAACCGTCTCAGCACCATGGAAGCTGAATGCAGAGACACACTGGGACACTCGAACATAAAAAGCGATGCCACTCACTTGTCAGATGAGGATTCACCACTATAGAAAGCTGAGAAAAGACCAAATTGCACAATAGGACCCTTTTGAAAAGATGGCTATCATCGATCTCTAACCTCTGCTCTTCTGTCTCCTCAGGGCTCACGAGCAGGAGCTGACGAAGAGGCACGAGCGGGAGCTGGCCGAGCTGAGCGCTGCCCACAGCAGGGAGACACAGAACATGCTGTCGGACTTCAACAAAGCACAGGAAGTGCTCAAAGACAAGATCTCTGCTCTTCAGATACTGTACGTACACTCTGTAAATACCAAAGCCACGGATGGTGAGATCTTTCAAGATCTCAGGGGTGAAACATACAGCCGGGGGACCAAAAGTAGCCCGCAAGGGGGTTCAATCCGGTCCGCAGGATAAATTTAGTTAACGTTAAAAAATCTGTCCACATGATGTTTTTGTTTTATTTTTTTACTGATAATTAAATATGAAACATTTCCAAGTCCGGAGGGGTGTCACTCATATCGTTCTTAATTCACAAACGTGACTTTAGGTGGGTCCGTTGAAGGAGTTCAGGATTATTGACGAGTTTTTCTTATAATGATGGAAAATCTTATATTGTTCAGGAATTAAATGTTTAAGGATTTTTAATACAAACATAAATTAGTAAATATGTCAAATATAATATAAAAATAAAAAGAACAAATAATAATTTCGGTATAAAATTAAATATGTGAAATCAAAATATAACTTTTTTATATATGAAATTTAAGAAATGTATCCGTTTTGAAATATAAATATAAATCAATTTATGTTGTATGTCTTTGTGTTTTGTTTTATTGTTTTAACTCTCGTTGCTGCCAATTTGGCCAGGCCTCCATTGTAAAATAGATGCTAATCTCAATGGGACTCACCCGGATAAATAAAGGTACAAAAAATAAAAATACGAAATTGAAAAATTGAAAAATGAAGAAATTTCTCAAATTTCTTTAAGAATAAAAATGTATCATGTGTGTTTATATACATACAATGATGGTGTTATACCACTTGAGAGGAAATTGTGCTGTACATGACATGACCCTAAGTGTTATTAGTATAGGTTGTAAATAGTTGATATATGGTTGACACCCAGTCTTGTGAAGGTCAAGTTATCTACCTGCATGAGCAGATTTTAGTCTTTAAGTCCTCTCTTCTGGTCACATTTGGAGAAAAAAAGTTACATTTGAATGTATTTATTATCGGCTTAGTGACTGTATTCACTACCATGAGGAGATTCAGGGCAGTATGGTATCTGAGCACAGTTGTTAGTCATCCTGTAGGATCAGCCACATCTTGACAGGCTCACTTCACGTCATGTCGGCCTGCTGATGTGTAGCAGAAATGAGAAGCAGCTGTGATGAGCAGTTCATCATGACAGCCGTGTCAGATGTAATGAACAGCAGCACAACGGTGCATAAACAAAACAAACTGCCTCAACAAAAACGGGCAGAAAAGAGATTTACTGCAGGCAGCGAGCAGCTGGTGCTCCGGGGATCTGTACCTGGGCTGCAGTCATCTGGAAATACGCTTCCTTTCCATAATAAAACACAAAGAGGAAAAATGTTCCATGAAAATGCATTCACATGATTCCTATACTTTACATGGGTCAGATCTACGAAACTGGGGAAATTAGCTGAGTCTCCTGGTGGTCCAGCTAGCTCATATAAGATCACAAAGTGCATAGCAAACATGGCAAAAGCCTCAGCTTGGAGCTGTTTTTAGCTGTCTCACTCAGTCAAATCATGAAACTGAGCCAGCTGAGTTCAGGATTCCTCATGAAAAAATAAACTTGCCTTGCCTTGAAGTCATAAAACAGGGAGAACAAACCAAGGATTTAATAAAACATGTTGAGAAAAGAAGCCTCTGAGCATTGATTGGGAGGAACAAAGGAGATGAGTTATAGCATGTCACTTTGTAGTGATCACTCTGGTTATGCTCACGCTGCAGCTCAAATCAGATTTTTTAAAAATTTGATCAAGGCATGTTTCTTATGAGATCTTATTTTGGATATTTTTGCAATCTGCATGGAAGCGATTTCATCCAGTTTCAACGTCTCAGAAATGAGACGAACGTCAGCATTCTGCACCGGTGAAAGTGAACGCGGCCATTAGGAATCATTTCATTGATTAATTGGGCATAACTTAATCAGCTCTGACTGTGCACGTACTTTTTCATGTTTAATTAAATTAAAGTATGATGAAGGTGGCATTGATGTGATCATGTAAACAACCAAGCAAAAAGTGCTGTTTGACCATTAAGAACTGCAGCATGAGTGTCGTCTCAGTTAAATGTTCTACTTAACTAAGTTTCCCTCTCATGTTTTGTGGTAAATTAAAGTGAAAGTGCTGTTTTTTTGTTTTCCCCCCAGAGATCAAGGTTATTTTAACATAAGCTAATGACATAAGCTCTACATCAGCAGTTCCTCCATCTTTTCGATTAAGATGATATATGCTTGCCTTCTGTGAAGAGTAAACCAGCCGGTTGAGGCTTGTATCTAACACAGCTCACAGGTGTGCTTATCCCTCTATATTTCTTCTAAATGACATGTTGCAGCAGTCATTATGATCTGATTACACCTCCTTCTGGTTGTCTAAAAATTTCCTCCCCTCAATCACTCGTTCTTTGTTCCCGGCGATGCCTCATTATGCTGTTAACACCGCAATCAGCATTAACTTCTCATCCAGGAACAAAGTTTAACTTCTGTTTTCTCTAAAGTCTGCGTTCCGAAAGCAAAACTCCTTCCGTGCTCACACACTTCTACACATCAGAGGAAAAGTCCTGTATCCAAACATTACTGCTGCTAACTCATCCCTTCACTCCTCAGGAAATTGTTGGAAAAAAATTATTTGCACCAGTGTAATCTGAGCATCGCTGCTCATCTGTTCAGCCCAAAGGCGAGAGACAAAGTACGACTCAACCGACAGCTTAAACAGTGTTTTTCTAACAGAGAAGACTAAATGTGTTGCTGAGTTAAAAAAGAACGCTACATGTGGAACAAAAATCCCCAAACAACAAATAAATATCCATTTGATCTATTAGCAGCGGCCCTGATTTTGTCAAACAATGTCCTCCCATGACAGTGGCGGAGCTAGATGTTTATATATGGGGGCCACAGGGTGGGCAAGACTTCTCTCTTCATTTTACAGTTTTTCAGGCAAATTAAGACCATTCTAAACATTGCATACTGGAACTACTTCAAGATAAGCTAGCAGCTTTGCTAGCTTACTGTTTAAATGAACCTGGATCGTGTAGCTTTATCTTATATTATGGGTACTGAAGTACTATTTGAGCATCTTTACAGTTTATTTTCACCTCTGATATGAAAATGTTAATTACTAGTCTGTAAAACTGTAAAACTACATATGAAATGGTTTCCCCCACATGATCTTAAAATTAATCTAGTGCCACATAACTAGATTAGCTACGTAGATTCAGGCTAACATGCATCGTCACAGGTCTGACCTTCGCTTAGATTACGATTATCCTGTCAGTGATTCCATGATGCATCGTTATGTGCTGTTTTCTCTTTTACCGCCCATTGCTGCGTCCTTCATCAATGAATACAAGCAGACATTATTATAAGCTCCCTTTTTATTTAGAATTATTTCAGAAGTCAGTATGAAAGTCCTGATATAAACAACTATTATTTATTGCTCCATTTCCACTTGAGGTGGCACCTAGGTTGTCCAATCAGATTTCAGAGGTGGCCCCCCTGCACCCCCCTCTAGCTTCTCCCCTGTAACATACTGGACTTATTGGTCAGCACAGGTAAGAATGATAGAAAACTAGGATTTAGCCAAATAAGTCAAGCAAAACTTTGGTATCATCACTTTATACCAAGCAAGAGTTAAAGGAAAGTAGGGATGAGAGGGTAGCAGGGGGTTGTAGTACTGATGTAGTACTGATGTAGTACTGATGACATGCAGTGAGGAAACTGTAAGAGGGTAAAATCAGCACAGGGGGAGGCCAGCTGTCCAGTGGGGGGTTGGGAGGATGTTTCCGGAGGAACTGGAGGAAAGAAGTGAGAGAAGAGACAGTGATAGAGAAAAGAGTTTTGTTCTTGCTGGTGGGCAGCAGGCGACGGCGCACCGTGGAAGAAACCGACCAAAACGAAACTCAGAGAGTTTCATTGAAAAATGGATCAGAAAAAAGCAGCATGCAGCGCCGTGAGTCAGAAGCTGAGCAAACATGTAGCGACAGACCTGACCTCCTTTTAGTCTGGTTCTACTGGGAGCACAGCGCCACCTGCTGGAGGAAAACCTGC
This sequence comes from Craterocephalus stercusmuscarum, assembly GCA_037177115.1. Taxonomy (NCBI): domain Eukaryota; kingdom Metazoa; phylum Chordata; class Actinopteri; order Atheriniformes; family Atherinidae; genus Craterocephalus; species Craterocephalus stercusmuscarum. Next base: position 20,144,237 of record JBBDHI010000024.1, read on the forward strand.
ACATCTTACATTTATTTACCGCGTCCACATGTAAAACCCTCATTACATGGCCTGTGGTAGGAGTACGTGTAGCATCTCAGAGACGCTGGGTTCAGCTTGTTATCCATGTTTAAAGATTCAGCCTTTAGGTTTACAGACTGATCATGGAGCATTTTAGTTTCGGTCTTATTTGAACCCCCCCTCGGAAGACAAACTAACTTCGGTGGTCAGCAGTTTTTTACTTTCTGGCGCTTCATGGCTTCAGTTTACTCCCTAAAGATGCCTTTCTGGGGCTTTTCCACAACATGATCCACTTTCTCTCATCTAATTAACTACAACACAGATCTATCTTAACAAGTTTGGTCCCGTCCTACCTAATTAATCACAGCGATGACGGCGGCTTCATCCTCCCCCCAAATCCCCCTAGATTTCTTTTTTATGTTTTTATTTTCTGCGGTTTGAAAGAAGCTTATAAAACAGAAGAGTCAGAGGAAAGAGTTGCAGGCTGAGGATGAGACAGCTGGTGAACGCTTTGTTCGCCCTTTGTTTCTGCAACGTTCTTAGATCCTTGCATCTTTCTGCTCTTAAGCTCTGTGCACAGATGTGTTTTTTCTGATTTATTTTGGTCGGCAGGACTCTGAGGGCCGTGGTTAAAAACCTCCACTCTGCATTTCTGTTTGTTTGGACACTTACTTGCAGACTTCTGAAACCATGTTTTGTGATGAGGATTCAGGGGAAGCTCTCAGAGCTGCTCCACAATCTGCAGACTTGTATTGAAGGGTTTTTTTCAAACATTAAAGCAGGAGCTTTTCTGCGAATGACAGTGAACTGGTCATTGCCCTGACAAACTAATTAACCGAATCTTTTACTCTATAAAAGCTCAGAGGTCATGCTCTCACTTCATGACCAAGGTTTGATTGTTGTATTCTTGAGAAAACACAATAAGATGATTTGAAGTTATTGCATGAAAATGAAAAGTCATCTCAGATAATCTTATATATTTACTCACTGGCCACTTTATCAGCTCCACCTTGCTAGCATCGAGTTTAGCCCCTTGTTCCCTCAGAACTGCCTTACATCTTGGTGTCATAGATCTAACAAGGTGGTGGACACCTTCCTCAGAGATGTTGCTCAACATTGACATGACAGCATCACACCGATATGTCTGAACAAATTCCACATCACAGCTTGACAGTGAAGAGTTTTAAATGGTTATCTTCACAGACGTGGGCAGAAAACAGTTTCTATCTTTATTTTTAAATGATTAGTTCAGTAAAATGACTTAGGTTTGTGTACTGTTTTTAATCAAATAGACCAAAAACTGACTGTTTTAATGTTATTGGTATGTGGTGTATCTGTCAGAATGTGTGTCAATCTGCAGATCCGTCGGATATCTGGACGTTCCTCTGAGATGCTGCAGTTTCTGAGAGGACAAGTGTCCCTGCTGCTCAGGCTTTGCACACGGCGGCATAAATGTCAGAGATAACGCCCTCAGCATGAGCCCTGCTGCTCAGAGCCGAGAGACGGCTCAGCTAGCTGCCACAGAAATGAATCACTTTGATCTAAGAGTCATTAAAAGCCTTAAACTATCCGCAGCCCTTTAATAAGTTCTGTTCAATTTTCCACCAGTTTATGCAATCTTACTGTAATACTTAGTCGCACACGGAGCTCTGTGCACAGCCTGGTCAGGCGGTTTTTAATATGCAAATGATTTATTATCTGAACATGTTTGTTTTTGTATTTTTGTATCTTCAGGCTGGAAGGAACAGAGGAGAAGTTCAGGAACAGAGAGAGTCGCCCTGAAGATCTGCAGGTCATCGCTGAGCTGAAGGACATGGTCTCTGAGAGGGAAACTCTAGTCAAAAAGCTGGTGGTGAGTACATCATGTACACAGTAAATGTTATTAAGAATAGTTGTTTTTCTCAGGTGATTGGATTAGAAACCCGGTTTTTGCTCTTTAAAGACTCATGACTGCAGTTTTTTGGAATATTTTTTTACCCCGAAAGAATCTATGTTTGTCTGACCTTGAAATGCAGCTGATGCATGAAATATTTCAGGTTCATGATTGAGCTAAAAGTCACAGTGGAGGACTTTTGAGTCGTATGAGAAGAAGAGTTTTTGTCCCGCTGGTGTCTGGGTTTGTAGGTTTCTGGGTTCAGGTTTTAAACTGACCAAAATAAGAAATGAGGCAGCGTCATGTATGAAATCCTACGTCACATAAAACCGAAGCAACGTCAACATCACAAAACACAGGAAAGATGACGAATGAAACGGGAGGCGGTACAGGAAAAAGGTGCGGATCGTGGAACACCGCAGGCAGGAAAAGCATCCGATGGACTGGGAATGTGGGAAACAGCAGGCGTCAGCGCTGGATCACGGAGACGGTGGACTTTAGGACACCATGAACCGGGACGGGGGACGTCCTGCTTTCCCACGTCTGGAGAGACATACTTAGACAGTAGGGGGCGTGGCCGACCTGTCAATCACGCATATGTAAGCCGATTATTACATTACTCATCCATTTAGTGACACCTCTAATGAAGATGGACGGGTAACCATAGAAACATGCAGGTTTGTGTGATGTAAAAGCTGAAAACTAGATTTTGACGGGGTTTCCTGCCGTGTGGGCGTGGCCTGTCTGCACGTACCCCCCAGTCTATCAGGCTGATCTGGACTGGTTAGTCGGTTCTGGCCTTGTTACCGTCTCACCTGGTCTCTGGTCCTCTGCACCGCTCCCCCGCTGTTCCCCTGCTTCCTGTTTCCTCCATCTGCAGGGCGCTTCTTTTTCCTTAGCTTCTTCTGCTCAGTTATTATTTAAGTTTACTTTTCGCCTTTATTCGGCTTCCTCCTGAGTTCCTGTCAACTCACACAGTGACAATCAGTTGCTGGCAGGGACCTCGCAAGTTAAAATGGACCCAGCAGCGTTCCCTGAGTTTTATCAGGAAACTGACTCAGAAGCATTTTCAGAACAATATTTCACTTTATTCTCCCATAGCGGCAGAAATGATGGAAATTTACAGGAGTGATAGAAAACATGTTGATGAAGATGAAAGACAATAAGTAAGAGTAAACAGAAGGAAGATGAAAGTCTTTATTCAGGCTGACGGAGTCCTGCTTTCTACTAAATGAATGTGGAGGAGCCTTAGATCAGTTGTTCTTCACTTTATTACCACTGAGTCTGACTCGGTTTGTCAGGGACGCTCCGGCTGCACCACACGAGTCGCATAAAGGTGACTTTATAAATCAGTTTGCATTTTTCACAACAAAGAGCTGCTGCCAGCGAAGCGCCCAAGTCGTCAGTGTGTCTGAGATCTGCAGGAGGTGAAAAGTTTAGGTTAGAGGAAACCGTCAGGTCCAGCGTACAGCCAGGAGTTACGACACAGCGTGTTGGGTGTGTGTGTTCTGCAGCCGCGACTCATTAAATGTGCGATTCTCCGTCTTTTCGCTCTCCCTGGAGACTTCGCAGCCTCGCCGGCTGTGATCTAACTTGATTTTCTCCTCCAGGACGATAAGAAGTTCTACCAGCTGGAGCTTGTCAACAGGGAGACCAACTTCAACAAAGTGTTCAACGCCAGTCCAAACGTAGGAGTTATCAACCCACTCATCAAGGTAGGTCTTCATGTGTGGAGACACACCACACACAGCGGCACGCTGAGACGCCTCTGGCTTCGTTAAACTACACAGCAAAGATGAAAATTCTCTGCAAATCATCTCATTTCCATCAGTGCTGGTCCATCAAGATGTTCAGGGCTGGAGGCTTTTATCAAGGTGCTTCAGTAACGTCACAGACAGAAAACATATCATCAACAATCCTCATTTTAAAGTTTTTCTGTCATTGCTGGTTAAAAACAAAACAGTTATGAAGGAAACTACAGATTTCAGCTGAATTTAGCTAATTAATTCTTTTTAAATACAACAGAGCTCAACAAAAATACATTTACTATATTAATAGAGGACCAAAAATATAAATGTGATAAATTTAAATTTATTAATTAAATTCATAAATTATTCTAGAATTTTGTATTATTAATTAATTTATTTTATTTAATCATATTAATTATTTGACAATTTTGTAATAATATTTTTCTCTATTTATTTTTCATTCATTTTAGTTTTGAAGTAGGCATCAGAGAACCAGTCCAGCAGAAATAAATAAAAGTGGATAGAAATTAATAGCTTTAGAAATAAAATGAAGTGGAAAATTTACATAGATGAATGTAAAAGTCAGATAGAAACATTTTAAAATGTATATTTGTTTATTTATTTACCTATTTGATTCAGTAATTTTGGTCCTGTATGTGATAAAGTGGTTTTGGTGGGCCAGTGGTTCCCTGCCTGGAGTCCAGATCACTGCAAATGTGCAAGGTTTTCAAAGACTGAGACACATTAACCAGATAATCAAAGATGTGTGAGAACAGAGTGTATCACATGTGCATCCCCTTAAAATGCTGAAAAGCATTTTATGTCTTTCGATGCATTTCTGACTGTGGGAAATGCTGACATATGTCTGCAGATCCCTTCTCCAGCACATCTGACTGAAATGAATGTTGTTTCTGAATGACGCGCATGAGGAAATTCAGCCATTTGATTCAGGTGTGCAGGAGAAAATAGACTACTTTCACACTTACTTTTAATTTACCAAAGTTTTATTTGTTAATTTTTCCAGTCTCCAGTTATTCGAGAGACTAAACATCATGGTGACTCATCTATTTGTACTTAGTGGTATTACAGGAATATCCCAGACTCAACTCAAGCTGCATAGAACAGAAACATTTTCATATCATCCCATAGTTATTGCTTCTTTCCAATTTGGCTGAAAACTGTTGTTTGTTTTAAATATCAAACTTACTTTTTAACATATTTTGACAAAACCAACCCTGTCTTTAAGCAAAAAGGGGCCACTGGCACAGACAACCATGACTGTCTCAGAATACAAATGGACCAGCAATGTGCACATTTACACCTTTAAGCCGCTCTAATAAAGCAGAAAAGTGGAGTGAATGATGACGTCATTTCTCCCCGTGTGTCTGAGCTGAAGCTGAGCCGCTGCATGATCCCGTCTCATCCCAGGTTTTCTAACCTCCAGGGTTTGTGGTTTTATACACATACCTGTATCTGTGTTGTGTGTTTTTATTTTCATGGATCATGCGTCTGTGCGTGTAAATGTGCGAGTGAGTCTTCCACCCGGACCCACCGGCCTTCCTGACTTTTACTCCAGCTTTCCTTTGCTTTCCAAGCCATTTGTTGGAGTGAGATGTTTCCAGCTTTGACGCATCTCTTGTCATGTGACCTGTCATTCTGCGCGGAGCGACTGCTGCTTTACGACTGTAGCTGAGTGACGGCCGCCTCCAGATTGATCCATCCTTTCTGCTTCGATCAGCTTCCACTGAGATCGGTTTAGCACGCTGCTCTTTCCTGTCTCTCATCGACTGGACTATTCCAACCTCCAGAACTCTCCCTGCTTTCCCCTCCATTTTATTATTATTTTTTTGCTTTAAACTTCCCTCTTTGCTCCCTCTTTGACCCCCGTGCCCCTCCTTTTCTTTTTTTGTTTCTGTGTAGCAAAAGAAAAAGAATGAGAAAACAGCAGCCAGCCGATTCAGCAGCTCTCCCAATCTCAGGGCTCTGGAGGCAGCAGGTATGGGTTTGGGCGTGGTGGGAACAGGGAGTGGGCAGCCCCCACAGCCCCCGCCCCCACCCCCACCCCCGCCCGGCCGCCTAGAGCCCATCCCCAGCTCCCCCCTCCACCACCTTGAGCTCAACTCCAACAAACCTCTAGCCCCGCCGACCCCTCCCACCGAACCCAAGAAATTCATGAGGTGAGACCTTTTCGACCGACAGGCAGCTGCTCGTTGGCCCACGCACAGATCAGCCAATCACAGGCCTCTTTAGTTGGAGGCTGAAACTGGTTCTGACTCTTTAAAGTCACAAATCGACTGTAGAACCTGTACTTAGATTTTTAGGGTTATAAAAGCGACAGAGCGCTGTGGTTTCTGGTTGTGGAAAGAAGGCAAAATCAACATGAGAGGCATTTTTCACACTTTCATCCTGTGCTGCAGCCCGTTCATAAACCAGCAGCATGAAGTCATTATCATAAGCTGCAGGGTGGAGCGCAGACTGTTTGCTCATTTCCTTTATTCTAGTGGTTTTGTTCCTGCTCAAGACCGTCAAAAGTTTAATCTGTGTTTTACACCTTTGAAACTCTGTGCATTGATTAGCTGCCTACTGCGCAATAACTCCCTATAACCACGTAGGAAAAACATTTAACAAGATGTTTGAGCTAAAAGAAACACAAACGTCTTCAGCTCTCATAACAGCAGTGCAGTGCAGTAACATAAAACATGCTCTCAGTACAGTTAGGAGAGTAAAATCCGTAATCACAACCACAATGCAACCATAAGCCACCCATTAAAATTATTTGAAAAATCAATAAAAAGAATTAAAACAATACTGAAAATTTAAGTTCTGAGACCTTTTCAGTTGCAGGCTAATAAACTCTCTTTGTTTTTAAGCCTGAGAACCTAAATCACCTCCAGTGTTAGCATGCAGCAGCAAGTGCTAGCCACAGTGTTAGCATGCAGCAGCTAGTGTTAGCCACAGTGTTAGCATGCAGCAGCTAGTGCTAGCCACAGTGTTAGCATGCAGCAGCTAGTGCTAGCCACAGTGTTAGCATGCAGCAGCTAGTGTTAGCATGCAGCAGCTAGTGCTAGCCACAGTGTTAGCATGTAGCAGCTATTGTTAGCCACAGTGTTACCATGCGGCAGCTAGTGTTAGCCACAGTGTTAGCATGCAGCAGCTAGTGTTAGCCACAGTGTTATCATGCAGCAGCTAGTGTTAGCCACCGTGTTAGCATGCAGCAGCTAGTGTTAGCCACAGTGTTAGCATGTAATAACCAGTCTTGTTAACATACTAAATTGCGTGATGACGTGCAGCAGCTAGAGTTACCAACACATTGATTCATTGGGAGAAATTATACTTGTTCCCACAACTAGAAAATCAATTTTTGCCAGTTTTAATTGTTAACAAACTTTCCATGGTTACAAAATGAAGATGTAGTTATTTTAGAATAACTTGAGTATTACTGAGCATTTCGGGTAATGAACATGAGTTTCCTGTGTGTAATTATATCAGTGTTAGCATGCAGCAGCTAGCATTAGCGTTGGGGTACAGGCCACGCAGAGAGGACGGACGTGGTTTTATTTCACATTTAGCAGAAAAGATTTGAAGATGATTTTGTGCCTCCTAACAGGACCAGAGGTGGCTCTGTACATCACAGCAGCTGATCCTTGATCGACTTTAAAGGACTCAGCGGCTTTGTGCTGCTTGAACGATGAGACATCAGCCACATTGCAGCTCTTTGTATCGACTTTATAAGTATCTAAGGAGCAAAATTAGAAGCTGAACATCAACACAAGTCCCGTTTGCGACCGAAGCTTCAAAGAATGGCCTTGGAATGCAAAAGGGGCATGTTTTTGTTTTCTCCTTACCTCTGTGTCCATCCGTCTGAACATGATGACGTGTGCATGCTTGCAGGCTTTTCCTCTGTTCAGGACCTTATACAGTTTGTTTGTTTGTGGCTTTATGTTGTTGCCTTGTGCCATTTTTTGGTTTCTTCATCCTCATCTTCATCGAAAGTTCAGCATGTTGCACTTTTCCTTCTCAGCTTAAAATGGGATTGATATGTAAAATGTAAATAAATCTTTTGTATGTAAACTGTAATGAAACAGACATGGAAGGTGTCAGACTGACCCGTGTGTGTGTGTGTGTGTGTGTGTGTGATGGTGTCTTCTATGGACATGGGCTCAACTCTACAGTCCAATAAATGCCTCTCTTCAGTCACGATGTGTGTGCGAGTGATGCAGTGATGGGTTGCATAACACGCTTTCTCACACAAACACATGCAGTGTATGTTTTTGCATGGCGGGAAGTGTGTTCTGAGTATTCCGGTGTGCAGCATGAGTGTGTGTAAAGTAAAAATTGTGCTGCATGTTTTGCTGAAACAAGGCGGCTGCTTTGCAAAAGCTTTGTGACAAACTCTGTTACAACAAGGTCCACCCTTACACACACACACGTTAGGATTTCCTCCTCTGTACAGCAGCTCACACTCAGCAAAGTGAAGTAATGATGCTTTTAGATGATTGAAATGTTTGAAATATCTTTGATTCCTCCCTCTACCCTGACTCTAATTTCATTCTCACCTCTTTAATTCATCATTAAAAATGGTTTCTTTCCTACTTATTTTAATTGTACAGTGCAGAATCTTTATATCTTTCCAACAGAAGAGGCAAATATTCACTGAGAAATGGAAAAACAGTATAAGGCGAAAAATAAATGTGTAAAACTCTGCTTGGAAGTACGTATTATCCACCAAACCAGTGCCTCAGTGGGTGTGCTGCTCTGCCCTGAATAGGTGTCATTACGGTGGACACACTGGGATTGGCTGCACAGCCAGTCACCTGTTTGCATCCACACACAAAAAAATCTGGATAAAACCGAGTTCAGGCCGAAACGCCTCCTGCAGCTTTCCCTGCTCCACACCCGACTCAGATTAATGGTTCATAGTGAAGAAGCTGACAACAAACCACTGGATCCATTAAGTCTGAATCAGGTGTTTTGGAGCAGGGACACAGCAAAACTCTGCAGGATAGCCGCCTCGTGGACCGGAGAACCAGAGAGCATATGGAGAGAAAAACTACCACAAAGGCAAAAGGAAAAGCAGCTAGTTGTTTTTAACATGGCCAGGGTTCTGGCTGCTTTGGATGAACTTGAAAGTAAATATTTACTCGAATCACCTCCATCCTTCAGCATAACCTGAACCCTCTGAGATGAGCTTTGGTGAAATTCCTTTAAGCTGTCTTCAGAGTTCTCAGGTTCTTGGAAGACGTCCCAAAGCTCTTCTTTGGAAGTTTTTCTATAATAGTTGCACTTGCAGCCGGTGTCCAAAGAAAGAGTTTGAAAGATGGGAGAGAGTCTGACGGTGTGGATGCAGAGCGAAATCAGGGATGGAAATAAAGACTTACGCTGCAGCTACATTTATCTGTGTCTCAGTGAAAAGGACGAAGATAAACATGCTGAAATATTAGTAGAATGATTTTAAAACAAGCCTTCACAGTAGAACATTTCAATGAACACTTCTTACACTCGCTGTGAGCATCTCCTTTAATTTGTGGGCTTCCATGGCAACTAATCCCATAACAGTGACGTCACCAGTGCAGAGAGGTTTGCTGCAGCTAAAGGAAGCCACTGAAGAAAATAGGTTGTTTCACTTTTTCCCAGTTTCAGTCCAGTCAGAGGAAGAGGATTCATTCTTCTTTATATTTATACTCAGCTCCATACTTTATAGACAACCGGAATACAGCCGGAATTAGACCGGAATACAGCCGGAATACAACCAGAATACAATCAGAATACAACTGGAATGAGACCAGAATACAGCCGAAATACAACCGGAATTAGACCGGAATACAGCC
>JBBDHI010000024.1:20306441-20316454 GCA_037177115.1 Craterocephalus stercusmuscarum
TTCACATTCTAAACCTATTTCTACATGCTAATTCATATCTATAAGATTTGGATTTGAAAACAATAATTATACTATAAACGTATTTTTATATACGTAAATTATTCAAATGAAGACAATAAAAGAAAGGGATTTAATTCAGCTTTATTTGCAATTCATAACAAGGAGCTTCACAGACAATCAGTTTAAGCCAACCTGATCGTCATGTGTTCATACATACAAGCCAATTCATGACAAATAGCCGATGTAAGGAAACCAGCAGACTGCCTCGAAATATTTCATACATACACAAATAGGTTTAGAATGTGAAAACAAATATTAGTACTATAAAATTAATTGTACAGTAGACACATTTTTACACATTCTTTATATTAAATGAGGTATAATAAAAATATGTGAGATAAAAGTGGTGCATATTCTGTTCATTTAACTGTTACATCTTTTTAGATTTGGCTTTGAAAACAAATATTGCTCTAAATATTCAGTGTAGTATCGTTCTTACTATAAACTGTATTATTGCATTATTGTTGCTGTGCTGCTGAACCCAACTCATGTCTGAAAGTTGGTTCGCTGTGCTTTGCAAGAGAAGCCACTTAAGTCCAATAAACAGACTAAGAAACATAATTAAAATTAGCTTTTAACTTTAGTTTTAGATTTTATTTGTGTGTGATTGTGTGTGTGTGTGTGTGTGTGTGTGTCCATGCTGTTAATGGGATAACTAGTTAAAGCTGCATTTCCTCCTTGCTGCATTTTCACCCTCTGCTGTGTCTGTTTTCTTTCCCACTTTCTTATGGCATGGTGTGTGTGCGTGTACGCGTGCTTGTGTGTGTGTGTGTCTGTGATGGGGGTTGGTCTGTGCATGTGTCCCTCTGCCTCCGTACCTGCCTGCCTGTCTGCCTTCTGTAGGCCGAGGGAATCACTATGCCTACTACGCCTATCGGCACCATGAAGGTAAACCTGCACCGCACCTCCTCTGTGTTGTTGATGAGGCTGCTGGGGTCGGCGTCCCCCCTTCACTGCCCCCTATCACACTAGCTGAACACATTTCCCTGCTTTACCGCACATTTTCTTCATGGTTGTTGTGATTTTAGACGACTTCCTGCACTTGTGTGTAGCATTCCTTACACACAGCATGAATACTGATAAACAGCTTAAATGCCTTGCAGTATTCATGAAACTAATTCAGGGTTGAAAAGTTACGTATAAGTAATAAATCATCTTATTTAATCTAAAAAAAGTTAAAATTTACAATTTTAATGGGGAATACATGGATTTAGGTAAGAAATTGCACAACCTTTATGTAAATGCAGTAAATTATCATGCTGTTATTTATTATTAAGCTTTATTTAATTGGTAAGATGTTGTCCATTACATGAATACTTACTTTAGAGTCTGAGCAGCCAATGAGGGAATGAGTAGTTTTCTTTTCAGCGAACTAATGTGCTGCTTTGCTTTTACTAAACTCTGCTTACTAATAATCAGAAACCGATCTGCAGCCCCACCAGACACCCACATCTCTCCCAGTTATGCTTCCAGTCAGCCAGGTTTTAGTGATTGTTGATTGTTGGACGCTGAGCCGTCAGATGTGACAGTAAATGTGTTAAAGGAGAATCCTGTACATTAAACCATGAAGCCGACGTAAACGCTGACGTACGTTTGTGTGTCCAGACGGGTCCGATTCGCGGGACAAACCAAAGCTGTACCGGCTTCAGCACAGCATCACGGAGGTCGGCTCAGACTGCACAGATGATGGAGCCATCCAGGTAAGCACACACATCAATTTATCAACCTTTAATATTTAACTGTTATTAGCTATATTAGCTGTTGTCTTTTTGTTGTTGTCGGAGCTGGATGCACCAACACAAAGTTTGCCTGAAATAAATTCCCAGGGGTAATGATATATTTGACTTTAAAATGAACTGAAACAGATTTACATATTCTTAAATCTATTTCTTTAAATCAGTCATTGTTCACCTTGTATTGTTCATTTATGCTACCACATAGAAAACACACAAGACAACAATAAATTGTCATTTTCAATTGAAAATATTGAAATTTGAAGACCCGGTCAAACTCAAAATTCTTCAAATCATGTACAGAGTTAAAAATGATCAAGTGCCCAACAGCATCCAAAGCTTTTCCAATTAAGGAAATTCATTCTGAGAGGAACCAACTGTGAGAACAAACATTAAATTTCAATGGATTTTGTAAGGACCTAAAGCATGTTGATCAATAGAAATTTTAACAAAAGATAAAGCAAATATTATCGTATATTATGATTTATTATGAGAGTATTCCCATTGTGTGTTGTGTAATGTGCTTAAATATTTAGAGATGTGAAAATATTCAGATATTATTGACAAAAGATAAGACCTCCAGTCCTTCCACAACCCCTTTCCAACTTTGAAAGTTTGGATTTTGTGTGTCAAATATTTATTATGGTTTATATTTTTAGTTATAAAATGATCATTTGAAAAAATCCAAAATACAGAGCAGCCTAATTAGTTGTTTATACAGTAGTTTGTCCAACAGATTACGCCACCGCTCGCTGCTCTTTTGCACCAGTTGAGTCGACTGTTTAACTCCATTATACGATATTGAAAACCTTCAAAAGTAACGAAGATTTTACCCAGACTCCTTTTAGCTTTTCTAAACTCATAAGAGCAGTGGAAAAGATGAGTTTTAAGCTCATTTCTTTCAGCAATTTATAGAGTTGAATAACTGCTCCTGGTAAGGCAGCTGTTCTGTGTATTCGGTTTTATTTTGATCTTCAATCCAAAGTTGAGTTGAGTTGGAATCGAAGTCTTTTGTTTCCTGATGCATCTGTTGCTCGTGTCCTCAGCTGCTCGGTCCGGGGATCCTGCCCCACCACTGCAACCTCATGCACAGCGAAGGCATGGTGACGGTGACGCCGCACGGCCCCGACGCAGACACCTTCGTGGACGGGCAGCGCATCACCGAGACGACGGTGCTGCGTTCAGGCTCCACCCTGCAGTTCGGCTCTGCTCACGTCTTTAAGTTCGTGGACCCAATGTTCGATCAGGGAGGGAAGAGGGAGCCGGCCATGATGAGGAGCCGACATAAGTCCGGGTGAGGAGGCCTTATATGTATCCTACCGTTCTTCATCGTTTCCCCATCCTTTGTCTCTTTCACTTAAGGAAATACGCAGAGAAGAAGAATGGGGTGTTTCAGACGAAGGGAGGAGAGGATGAGGTTTGGGGTTGGCAGGCAGAGCAAGAGATGAAGGGAAGGGAAAGAGGAGGAGTCTCGTGCGGGACGGATGGAGCGAAGGAGGAAATGAGAGGAAGAGCAGAGGTCTAGGGTTATGGCAGGCAGGCTGCCCTCTAATCTGATCAGCATGGTTGTGGGTGTGGCCTCCCGCTCGCTGGCTTCACAATGAAAGAGAGAACGCAAGCAGAGGAGAGTGTGAGAAAGTTGAATGAGTGAAGGACAAAGATTCTGGTTGTGTAGCCGCTTAATGACTTGATGGATGACTAACGCTGCGCTAAAGACAGAAAGGGTGTAAGTAACCATCACTCATAAAACATGCTTGTGTTCATTCAGATGAGTCAAGATGAAAAGAGACAAATTCTCGTTTATCTCGAAGAGTTTGACGGGTTTTGCTTCATATCTGCTGTAAGATAACTGGCTTTGTACGTCTTAAAGCTGTTCAGTAACCAGTTGGTCTGTGTTGAGCTCCAGTTAGATAAACACTAATTCATTTTTGTCTGGTAGTTTTAAAGTGATTGTGAGGTTGTGTATATTTAGATTTAAGTCTGGGCTGTGATGTGGTTCCCTAATGTTCCTCAGAGTTTGTAAGTCTGCTGTGTGTTTACATTCCAGCTGAAAAATCCCTTCAGGTGATTTTGATTAGCACTTCCAACCAGAGAGGAAGCAGTAATCAGCGAGTGGGCTGAGCTGAAACACAAACCTGCAGGGTTCGGGTTCTTCGGTGAACTTGGCTCCATTTTTACTCTCCATTTATAACGAGGAGAGATGCTTGCAGGTATTTTATTTATATACTCTTTACAGGCCTGCTGGGCCTCTGGCTGTCTGGGAAACACTGCAGTCCAGTCTTAGGTTTGTGTTACGGCTCCATAAGAGACCAAACTGCGGCACAATGAGGGCTTTAATATTTAAGTTTGACAAGCTGCTGAAATGAAATTGGTTTAGTTATTAGGGTCTTTATTTTAATGTACTTTTAGGCTTTCTGTTCTGTGAGAGTCAGAGTTTTAACACCGCTGTTTACCTTTCATTTTATCTGCCCCGTCCTGTTTAATCTGTGCTTTTCCAAACATGCTGTTACAATTGGAGGTTATTTCTGTAATTAACTGGAACAGAGAAATGGTCCAGGACTCCTAGATTCTCAGACGTTGACACCAAAAAGGAAAAATGTTCTCCAAAGCTTTTTTCATTGTTCATACTTAGAAATTTTACTGATTTGATTTGAATTTATTCGACTTCTCCAGATTCATTTCAAGAGAAACATCAGTTCATTTTCATCACAGAGCATTAACACTGGAGCTTTTTAAGAAGCAGCGGTACCCAGAACAGAGCGATGGGGAGAAAAGGAGAATGTTTGACCTGTGGTGGCTAAATATCGGGATGAGTCATTGTCCGGATGTGTACAGTAAATGTTCAGTAAGGGGAAATGTGAGGGACAGACTACCTGCTAGGATGCAACCTTAATAAGAAAAGGTGGGAATGGAATATAAATTATTTCATTTTTGTTACCAAAAAAAGCACAAATGGTTGTCCCCTGTCCTCCATCCAGAGTTTCCCTTCAGACAGCAGAGTTTATGTGCATTATTTCGTTTTATTTAATTTAATTTTATTTGACATGGGCAAGATAGGGTTGACCATGTAAATATGCCAGATTTAGCCATTCGGGCTAATTTTCATCTGCAGTCTCAGCAGTCTGTGTTCATACCTGGACAGGATGGGGATTTGGTTAGAATTGAACGGAAATATTGACACATTTCCTTCCTTTTGGTTTGATTTGCTTCCACATTCCTCAAACAGACCAGACCGCCTGAACAACATCACACAGTAGCAACATCTGCTTGCTGAGTGGAGATATTCACTGAAATAACCGCTGACAAAGAAGATAGAAGAAAATGGTGTTAAAACCTGAAGCAGAATCTGTCCAGTATGAGAGGCAGCCACATATCTGACATACGTCACGTCACTTCCTCTCTTTGGTCCGTTGAATGGTCAGTTTTCAGTGTCCCAATAGGCGTTGCCACTGCTCCAAATGGACGAGACTATCCAACTAAGAAGAGACGGTCGGGTGGTTCAGAAATCAGACCCGGACAGCCTCCGTTAGGGGTCTTTTGGAAGAGGATGTGAAAAGCTTTTATTGGACGGTTGAATTCATGCTTTATGAATCCCGACCTGGACCGGGAGGTCTTCTGTCCCGTCAGATGGCATCTTAGCAGCTCCTGGAGCCGTATTGTTTACCAACTTGCAGCTAAAATAAATGAAATGTGCTCTGGGAATGGAAGTTTTATTAACACCAGGCTTCATTTTTACAGCTGTGTGCCACCTCAGTCTGCAGTGTGTGTGTGTGTGTGTGTGTGTGTGTGTGTGTGTGTGGATCTTGTGGTTTTCTGGGCTGTTTTCCAGTGCTCTTGCTCATATACCTACTTCATTTTGCGGAGACAATTTGTGAAATTAAGGCTGATTACAGCCACATTTGGCCGACTCTCAGGCGTGGGTTATTCTGCAGCTGCAGAGACGATCACGTAGTGAACGCGTTCCTGGTTCTTTGATCTGCTGCTTCTTAACTCGGTCATGACCGTTGTCAGCATCTAGCATGCGCGAGCCTTAAATAAACAAGGAATGAAGCTCCGTCTGTGTCTGAGGCTTCTTAAAGAAACTTCCAGGCAAATTTAAGCTACCGAAGTAGCAAAATATTTATCACATGACTGTTTGGTTCTGCTGATCACATGACCTTTGGTTATAGGCTGGAGGAAAGTCATTTATTTCCAGCAGCCTGTTAAACTGAGGGAGAGCTAAAAAGATCTGTTCAGAGGCTGAAACGTTCTGCTTACAGCTTATCTGCGTTATCATGAATAAAACTGCTTTGAAGGCCTTAATGTAGTGTGAAGGTTATCTAGATGAAAACAGAAATCCCAGTAGATGCATCAATATGTGGTTGGAATAAAAGTGTAGCCTCGCTGTAAATGATTTAACCTACTTTAGCTGCGGGTGGTTATTGTGTATGTGACAGAGCCCTCCCCGTCAATACCTGAGTGCAAAAGCTTTGTGTGTTTGTGTACATCGATGCCCTGCTTTCACACAGAAACTTGTCTGTTAAACCGGACTTCTGTAACATTCGATGAAGATCAAACAGCCGTGGCTTTGCTGTGACTGTAAGCGTGTGATCGTACTGTTACGTAGGCGTGTGTGCGTATTTATAAAGCAAACTATCCTCCCGCATGTGTTAGTGAGTCATTCATTCAGCGCGTCTCTGATCCGGCTCTCTCCTCCCTGACCATGAGTCTGATAGCTGAGCCTGTCTGGGTTCGTGTGCGCGCATCTGGATTAAGTCTGAGCCGAAAAGTCCGCCTCGTCTTATCGGCCGACTGACTCTGTTTTTTGTTTATTTTTCCTGCAGCAGCGTACCAGAAACCACCTTCGACCTTCACGGAGACATCCACAGTGGAGCAGCATTGCCTACCAGCAAGGTAACGAATGACACCATAGATGGAAAAACTGATTTCATGAGCAGCTGGACCCACAGAATCTGCTGAACTGGGGCCAGTGCGATCCTTGATGGAACATGTTGGATCAAAGTTTTGGTGGATTGTACAAACTGATATAAATAAGATGTGTGTTTTTAAATATGAAAATATAAATATATATTCATCGTTTCAGATGTTTATGTAGAAATAACTTGAAATGCTTGAATCTTAATTAAGATATATTATATTAAGTGTAAAACTGCATTTCTGCTGTAACTGCTGACTGATCCCTGGATGAATCTTTTCAATTAATAAAAAGATCCCGGTGTAGCTGTTTATACGGGCTCAGCCAGTGAGGGGGAGCTAACCTCACATGAACTGGTGTTGTGTTGAGATCTGTTCCTTCCCCGTGGAACGGATCTCAGATCAAACCAGGTTATTAAATCATGAAAAAGCTTCAAAGTAATGTTTGTTTAGCTTGATCAGTCATCTGATGCTGTTGACATTATGACCATGTAGAGTCACACCACAAGTAGTTTTAAACACCATCAGTGGCTACTGGTGTAGTACTGACCATTTGCAGAGATTACAAAAACCATGTGACTGTACTACCTCACTCCCTTGGTAGGCAAAATGGCGGGCTTAGTGTGAAATGTGTCCTGCAAGTGTTGGCATGCTGAAATGTTAATTAATCTGAAGGGCTGTGTATATGTAGCCATTGTTATCACATGTGTAGCAGTGGGTTGTCTTAACAGACAAAGACATCAGAGAGGTCTGATTATCCACTTCCAGCCAACTCCGAATGAATGTGGCTCGCAGTGGGAGGACGTAGCATCCGTACATGTTCTCGTATTTTCAACTCAAAACAAATGATAAACAGGGAAACCAAAATAAAATAATACATAATAGTTTTGGTTTGAGGTTTTGGGATGTCGTGCCAGAAAGTGATGGCCTGTCAGAACTTGATGAAACAGCCGCGGGTCGCTTAGACACAAAAAATCCAGGTGACAACACGTCCACTTGAACAGAAAATGTATGTTCTGCTTCTGAACATAGATATATCACACATAGATATTATCTGTTTAAATGGACCAGTGATGTTCTGGATCTATGCTGGTTTCCACCTGGATAAAGGCATTATGGTGCCAGTAAGCTACCTCAAATACTGTGCAGTCATACAAAGGCTCTGCTCTATGAATGAAGTTCACCATGAATCTGTTCACAGCACCCACCGGTAAAATATTTATATGCATCCAGACTTTTCTACACTTTCAGTTCAGCAGTGTGATTCGTTATGTTACCTGCAAAAGGTCAATACCTCTACTTCCCACGATGGCAACATAAAGGGATGGCATCTTTCTGGCTGATTAGCACGACTCATGAGATTATCATGCATATCTGCTGGTTTTGACAGCCTGATGTTGTTCCAGTAGACCCTGAGCTAGAGCTGATTGGCCGACAGTGATTACAGAACGAAGAGCTGATGAAGCTCTTTGATGTTTTATCTCCAGCGTCAGTGGGGTGGCGGGATGTTCGCCTTGTTGGATGTGGGTCGGATCTTTGTTGGGTGTTTAGAGGCCGAGTGAATGTCCACATCTGGGCTTGTATACAGGACAAAAACAGCGGCTCTAACGGCGTTTTTAATGCTGATTTCATGTTTGTGGGTGTGTTTGGGCAGAGTTCAGGGAAGCTGGAGATGGAGCGAGGCATGGTCAAACCCATGATCCGAGGAGAGCAGCAGGACAGCAGGTCAGACTCACTCTTTTCCCGCCGCCATCGCTTTCTCCATTCTCTACCTCGTCCTTGCCCCTCTCACAGCATCATCTTCGTTTTGTCCCGGCAGGTCTCAGGACATGTCTGCAGAGAGGACGGAGCTGACTCTACCAGCCAGCATCGAGTTCAGAGACAACTGTGAGTGTTAATCTATCTCTGTCTGACACTGCACATCGTGTAAATGACACAATCAATACATGGAAACTAGAGGGGTTCGATAATGTCCTTATGTAACCCGGTGGGGCGACGGTTTGAACTGCCTGCAGTTCCTCACAGAGGAGTCTGATCATTTCAGTTTGAGCCGTCAATCTGACTCATATTTGGCATTTCACTGAAAATTCAAAGTCCAGTGAGGAAATTGCAGAATTACCCTTTAGCCAGATTTTTAACAGGCCTGAACTAAATGTACATCACACCTCTAATGGCATGAAAGGGTCTGTGAGGCTGTTTTAGTAGTTTGTTCCATTTTAATTAAATAAAAGAAAACATTTCCTGCATTTTATCTGAACAGTGAAGCTAAATCATGTTAAACCTTGATGTCTCCGTTTAGTTTTATTGGATTAATTCAGCCAGAAGCGTGTTGGTTTAAGGTGTTGGGTTTATTATAGTAAAGCTTGAAAGAGCTGAAAAAGTCAGATAAAATGAGTTTTACCTGGAGATCGTGTTTCCCACAGTCTACGTAGCTGTTTGCTTTTCCTTTGTGACGCGTCTGTTTATTGACTTTCTTTGGGTCTTTGTGGGCCTGTTTGCACAAAGTACACTGTATATTTGGCATGGCGTGAGCTCATCTGTTTTTCCAGGCTGGGTAGGGTTTCGGCTAGTCATTGAGTGGTGGAGAGTCATATACCCACAATGCACCGGGAAAACACCATATGCTTCATGGAACAGTGTGTTAGCGCATGCATGGGCTCTGATCTTCAGGTTTGCTGTGGGAGGGTTGCAGTCGTGGTGTGAAAGAGCAGCTGCAACCAGTCTGGCATCAAAACGTGGTTTTTCTGGGGCGTCCCACATGAATCGCATGCAGTGCAGTTCATTTCTGTCATCACTGCTTGTTGCAGCTCAAAGTAGAACCATTTTATTTTGGATTTGCTGGCTTCTGCATGAAAGACGGGATGCAGTTAGATGCAGCTGAGTAGGTGGCAGTTCCTGTGAGATGGCTTGCATGAATATGCAGTTCTATTTATTGGGACTTTGGTACATAGAAGGTCCTAAAATTAGGGTAAAAACAACTCAAGTAAGCAATCATATCTAAGCCCACCCCAAGTGTTTCCACCAGGATGAAGAGGGGTCTCCTGTTTTTCATCAGTGTGAGCTGGTGTCATATATGAGCCATCTGTCGGAGAGTTAAAACTTGTCTCATGCAGCAGGACAATTATCCCGAACACGACAGCAGATGTACCACAGAGAATCTGAAAAAGAAAATGATTGTTGGAATGATCCAACAATCCAAGTCTGACTGAAATGCTGCGATGGTACCTTCAAGCCTCGTTTCCACTGAGGAGTACGGGTCGGGTCGGTACGGGTCGGTACGGTCCTGAATGGTCCGGTCCATTCAGA
>JBBDHI010000024.1:20367739-20380276 GCA_037177115.1 Craterocephalus stercusmuscarum
GTTTTAATTATATCTAGCGAGAATTTGAGAATCACATGAGAAAGGGGGATATATTTTTGTTTGTAAAATGGTTCTTGGGGCAAAGGGGTGGAGAAAGTTTATTCTCATTTTATTTTTTTTTTAAATAGCTTACAGAAATACGAGCGATTTTATGCTGTTATTTTATGCTTTTTTTGTTTGTTTTGTTTTTCTGCATCGTGTTTTCTCACTTTTAATTCCTTCTTGCCAGCAGAAAACGCCCACAGTTAAGTTTCAGACCAATCTTTTTTTGTTTTTATTTAGTTTTTTTATAAGATTAAATTCTCAGTGAGTGGAAACACTGTTATTTCATTCCGTAGCAGGAAAGCTTTTTTTCTTTAGCGGTGTTTTAGATTCTCCCGAGGAGGATCGTACAGTCCAGAGAAGGCCTCTGAAAGTGCACAGCATTACTGTAAATACTCTGGTCCACAACTGTCTCACTCTTTTACTACTGTAGAAACCTGCCAGGAAACTAAAACAAAAAAAGAAGGAAAATAAAAAAAAAGCGAGACTAATGTGATTAACAGCATTTTGATGACAGAAATCCCAACCACCCCCACTGTGGAGTTATATTTTAAAATGTTTCCTTCCCTGAGCCTCAATTTTATTTTGTTTTAGAGGAATAGCCCTTTTAATTTTGCTGAGTTGTGTGATTATTTTGAGCGATTGTACCCTAAATTCAAGCCACTCGCAATGTGACTGTCGGTTTTCACATTGATAATAAAAAAGAAATTACTACTCTTCAGTGCTTGTTTGCGTTACAGATATTTATTTCAAACCTTGTGGAGGAAAAAAAACATACTTGCACATATTTTAATATTAAATATGTATCTGCAGACTGTTTGGAAAAGTGGATTACATTCGGGACCTCTCGTACTGTGGTAATAATCAGTGTTTTTTCTGCTTTCACATCAGATATAGCTGAGGGGATGTTGTGATCGCGCACATCATCTTCGATGAGAGCGGTGATGTTTCACATGAATCTTAGCTGCAGTTTGAGTGACTCCATCCTGTGTGGGTTGATTTTCCTTTTTCTCTTCAGGAGTTAAAACCGGCTCAACGTGACGAGATAGACGCTGTTCTAATAACTGACCTGTAAAATACACTAAAAAAAAACACAAGAGGCGCATTTCCTCCCCACTTCAACTCCTTTCTAGGTTTCAAAATGAACTGAATCATTTAAATGGTTTCATGTTTAGCCTTTTGTAAATCATTAATAAATACAGATTTTTCAACAGTGGACTGGAAAGTGTTTTTATTATGTCATTCAATGAAAATATTTGTTTTTATGACTGTTTTGACATTATATGCCTTACATTTGTGGCTCTCAAATTACAGAAATGTATGTAACAAAGAGCTTAAATTCTACCGGAAACAGAAAGTAGCGAAGTACCTCAACGCATCATGGGCCAATTATTATTTTAAAGTAACATTTTCTTTCTTTAAAGTGTGTTTTTGATTTCTCTAAAAGCATTGTTGCCAAATCTGCTTGTTCTAAGGCACTTTGGGTTTGTTTGTTTTTAAGATTCAGCTTCCTCTGCTCTACCTAGAAACCTTCCTGTTTGTCTCAGCTTTATAGAACAGGAAACTTGAACGCAACAGTCCTTTTTCCCTCCTTTTCTAGCGTCTACAGCTTTGTTGCCTTGGTTTTCCTCCCTCCAGCTGTGCGACCGGCCACCAGCATCTGTCCTGCCCCCTCAACCTGACCCAGAGGGATGAGAATTTCAGGATTTATTAAAAGGTAACAAGTGAGAAAATGATTGGTTTAAAAAGGGGGGTAAAAGCTATGGACATTGTATTTTAAAATGACTACTAGCATAGAGCAATCTTTTTCATCTGAAAACTATTTCTATTTTAATTTCAGTAGAAAATTCCTAAAATGACACAAGTTTGTCAGGTGCTACACAAAAGTCTGCAACTTTTTAGAATCTGTGACCAAAGCTTGTGTTAATTTCTCTGCATTTACATCTTAAATTATAATTCAGGTACAGTAAATTTGCCCATTCTGGATCGGATCAGAAATGAAAGAAAAATACTTGAAGAATAAAATGGTAACCTCTGTGACAGCACCAATGTGAGGGTTACATGTTAGAAAATTACCTCAATATATACAGTCAGTGTTCCAGGTCACCATAAAAATAATGATGCTGTTTTCTAGGATGTACATCCTGAAATTATGTGCCCTTCCATAAAAAAAGGCAGAATTCACAAGTCTCTCAAGAAAACGAGACTGAAAAGGCAATAAACAAGATGGTCATGAGCAGAGGACTAAAGTACCTGTCATAATGAAGCCTAATTGTTACAGAAAACACTGACTTAAATTATTGTTCAACAAACTCTTATTTTTAAAGGAATCTTATTGAACCGCAATTGAAAATAAATTTCATGATTTTATTCAAATTATTTTTGTCTATTTCAATTGAGAGCTGCTGAAATGTACACTATTATAAAATAAAACGGGTGTTCCTCTTCCTTTTGTTGTGATTGGCTGAGCAGCGATCCATGCCATGATATAGTGTAACCCACACCTAGACCCTGTAAGACCTAATGACAAAATATCCCAGCGCCAGTGTCAACGGACATAGCGTTTTCTAGCAACCAACTGTTCTGCACTCAACCTAAGTCTTTGATTTTATTTGTTTCAGGACTTTTGTTTCACCACAAAGTGAAGCATCTAGTAATCGCTGCCTGCGAAGCACCCCAGAGAAAAAAAAATATGCGATGCTGGTCTAGTTTTTTTAAACATTAAACGAAAAGAGTTTGGGTGATCTTAATTTGGGGATATGCAGTAGAGCTGTCCCTAAAGGACAAACCGCTGATAGCCGCATTTCTCTGGCTGATTTATGGTGCAATAGCGCCATCTACTGGTGTGCCCATGTACTACTTTACGTCCACATTTATCTGAATTCAAGATGCATATACTATGCGAAAATAGGATGTCGACCAGAAAGGTTAAAATACCATCGTTTCCAATGGGAGACCGTTTCACCCATTGCCTTATCCCATCCCTCTGCCCCTGTTACCCACGGCTACTCGGCACTTATTGCCTTATTTTGCAGCACTTTATCTGTGGACAATATATTAAAACAACAAAAATCAATACCGTGCTGCCACATTTGATCGTGTCAAAAATGAATACCACATGACATCACACATAGACATGTCAGGATGGCCGAGCGGTCTAAGGCGCTGCGTTCAGGTCGCAGTCTCCTCTGGAGGCGTGGGTTCGAATCCCACTTCTGACAATAAATTTATTTCATTTTTAAAGAATGCTGTAGAAATCATTGATTCTCTCTGCACACGTACGTTGTTTTACTTAAAAAATAAACCAACAATGCCTCATCATTTGACAAAGTCACTAATAAGTAACTCAACATGTGCAACAGACAATGTCAACCTAATCACTACTAATAGGCATGCATTAAAAAGTTAATACACTTTCAGGACATTAAACATCTTTTGGTTCTTTAATTAAACTATTCATTTCCACTACCTGCTGATGCCAGTCTGCATTTTCTCCATTATTTTTATTTTTTTGGTGCTGGTCTTTCGTGTAATACTTCATTTATTCAACAAGTCTAAACTGCACCACCAAGTGGTGTTACATTAGAATGCAGATCTCTTAGCCAATAGAAAGCATTGAAAAAACTGAAGACCTAAACACAACATGAACTTAAATAACTTTTGAACCAAAGTAATCCTGATGATTTCAAAAAACTAAGTTTTAACTAAAAGTGCTTTTCAAATGCTAAAATGTACAAAACAAATCTGAATCGACAACCTAATTATATACCTCCAAAAACAGAATTACTTTGAGTCATACAAAAAGGAATAACGCTCAACTAGGTCTTGTGCTTACTGTGCAAATGTGTCCAAATGCACACATAACAACAAATATGATTAAAATAGTGATTTAAAGGAAAAGTAAATTACACCTCACTTATGCAAATCATTAGTCACTCTTGACTGAAGATTGAACAGCTGTCTTCACATCAGGAAACCTGTTGCACAAGAAAAAACAGGCAGTGTTACTTTATATCACAGACACCATCAGATTTTTAGTAAAGCTACATGAATGGTCACTAGGGTGGTGCATTCAGGTACCTGGAAAAAATAACTGACTAAACTAGATTTCACAAATATCAGTAGTAAAACACAAGCAAACTTAGTCCTCTTTTGTGGCTTTAGTTTTAAATATCTTTAAACCAGTTAAGTCTTGATGATAATGATGGTGTTACATCCTGATGATGTAAGTATTTGGATAAATGTTGGTAAATATGTGGATCAGTAAAGGGGTGCAGCAGATTTATTTACATCCTGCAAAACAAGCGTTCATATTGTTGTAGATAATCTGGTTGCATACATCTGTGCATACATTGACTCAGAGGTAAATGGAGTATATATAGACTGTTGTTTCAGATTTCTCCCCTAATAAAAATGTACTAAGACTTCTCCTACATTGTCCTGATCTTGCATCGGTGTTGACGGACATCTTCCATTCACTTCCGTCAGAGGCCTTAACTTCAGAGCATTCGTCTTCCTCACTGTCGGCACCTTGAAGAGGTTTGCAGGAACTTTCCTTCCGGAACCTGAAAAAGTAAGGTGAGACTTTGCAGACTAATTTTCTTGCAAAGAAGAAATTTTTTTTATTTACTTTCAGAATTTTGGTTAAGATGATTTTTTTCCTACTGTGGGAAGTGACTATTTTTGTATATTAAATAAAGAGTAGTGAAGGCCATACCTGAGTTTTAGAAGGACGTCCATATAGACGGCATGTCCAGCATCCACCAGCTCCTTGACAACATGGACTCCATCTGCAAGAATGTCCACCTTCCAGTGTGAGTTGGACACAAACTCTCTGAAGAAGATCCTGAGTTTCTTCCGGTACAAAAGCTGCTGGAAGAAGATTTCAGCTTCATCAGTCCACTGTCCGTCAACAGCAACCGGCTTCACCCCTCTGAGGATGCAGGGGCAGGTCACTTTTGGGAGGTTTGCGACCTCTACTGGAAGCATCTTGAGATTTGGGAAGTCACTGTATGGTATGCATTCATATTCGCCGTGATCCACAAGCTTCAGGATGACTGTTGTGTTGGCACAAATTATTTCAGCTCTGCACCACTTGTTCCTGGAGTCTGACTTCAACAAGCAGCAGTTGCCTGGAAGCAGGTGGGATTCAGGGAGAGGAGGCGTTTCTCTCAGCGGGTTGTCCAACATAATGGACACTTTCTTCTTGATTGGAAGCAACTCTTCTGGAATAACACAGAACTTGAAAGGAGTTGTAACTGCGACAGCAAATCCAGAGTATGCTGTGTTGGGGTCGAGAGGAGCAAAGACGAGTTGCTGAGGAGGGCTTGTGGCCGAGGCAGGTCTGGTTTCAGCAGGGCACGGGATCTGATCTTCATTTTGCTGAAAAGGGGCTTTGATCTGATGAGTGAGAAATAGTCCGTTCAAGACTATTTCAACCATCCAAAGATTATTAGCCTCAGAGTGACGTATAAATAACAACCTGACTTCTCTTCCTATTATTGGTTTGAGATTTTCACACCAGTATTTGTGTGCATCTTCTCCCTCACCAAACCCAAGATTGTTGATCTTGCACAACATTGCAAAACATGGGAACTTCTCAATGTCTTTACTCTGTTGTCGAATGGAGCCGCTTGGAATATCTTTTGTTATTCCATGATCCACAAGGAGGACTTTGGATTTTTCTTCATTTTCTTGTAGAACAACAGCTCTTTGCCACATGTTGTCCTGCACTTGGACTAAGCACTTCAAGCCTTGTTTGACATCCTCCTGAGCAACTAACTTGAACTTGTGAATGTTGTCAGATAGGAATGTTTCCAAGCCTGTAAGCAAGTCAGTGGTCCGAGTAACTCTGATGTAAAAACTGCCATCACTCTGGACCGACAGGATTGTTGCATTCTCTGCATCTCTTGATTGAACAGCTGGAGGTAAGAATGAGTCTGGAAAATGTCTACTTTTGAAAGATGTCACAGTTTTCCTGTGATTGTTTCTGTTGCGCTTTCGTCTAAGGAGTCTGGTGGGTTTTCCTTTTAGGTTGGCTGGCTTGGTGACAGGTACTTCAACAGTAGCTGTTTTTATGGGTCCTTCATTCGGTGCAAAAGGTCCCATCTCCGCTATGGTTTCAAGCAAACTCTGAGTAGTTACCTCTTTGTTTTCAGTTAAAATCATGGTTTCAAGTCCAGGCTCTTGATCAAGAATCTCCATTTTGACTTTCCATTGAATCCCGCACTGACAAACAAAGTCAACCATGAGTGGCTTCTCCATCACAGTATCAATGAAAGAAGCATCGTTTTCAAATGAGTTTGCGTCCAACAGTGAGCATGGTATACTGAACCTTGGCTGAGACCGATACACTTCTGGTAAAATGTAGATCTTTTCCTTTCCAATGACTGCCGAGTTCCCGTAGTCCACAAACTCAACTTTAAAACAGGAACTGCCTTCCAGCGTCACAAGTGAACGATACAAAGCACCATCTTCTTCAAACTCAGCTAAAACAGCATCATCATTTCTTGGAGATCCAACATTCTTCAAAGAATCTCTGAAGATATCCGAGTTGAGGTTTTCACACATTTTCAAAATGGCAGGTTCATCCTCTGACAGCTGCAGGAAAAAGCTGTTCACAGAGTCAATGTGGGACGTGAAACATTTCACCCTGAAGCCTGCGGTCAAAGATTTGTTGAAAAAACCCGACGAAGCCTTCGTCATTTCTCTTTCCTCAGTGGGTAATGTTGTCTTTGACGGTACTTGCAGACTCTCTCCTTGTAGCTGTACTTGTGTCTGAGGCTTCATAGACAAGGAGCTCTTGGTGCTGTTCTCATTTTGCAACTTTTTTCTTGTGCTCTTGTTCAAGTGCAACTTTGTCTTTTCTTTGCTTTTTATGCCTCCACGATGGGCTGCAGAAGCTGACGATTGCCTCTTAGGTGCATTCTTGTATTTGAATATCTTTTGTTTCTGTGTTTCCTGTCTGTTTTGTTTGACAACCCTAGCAGGGGCTTTTGATTTAGGAGAGAGACTGAGTACGAGCTCTTTTAGCTTTTCACTGATGTTAATCTCTCCATCAAACAGCTCAACATCAAATGAACCATCTTCTCTCTTTCCCCGTATGACTGCTTTCAATGCCTTGTTGAGGACTGCCTGGTTGAGCCATTCTTTGGCCGCTGCATAAAGCTCCTCCGTGGGCACTGACTTGAGGTTACATCTCACAGCCTGCATTGGCGTACTGAACAAATCCACACAATCCCTGGGAATGAATCGGACTTGGTCTATCTCTGATAAGTTTGTGTTGCCGTAATCCACAAAAAAAACACTGAGATGTAGGGGTGACTGAGTGGGCAGTGCCAGGGCCCTGTACCATTTACCATCAAAGTATTTTGACAGACACAGCTTTTTCTTCTTCTCAACATCACTTGAATTTGCTTGTGGAATTTTCCCCACCTCTTCTGAGATTTTCTTTTCAAGCTCTTCAATGATTTCACTGTTCCTCTCAAGTTGGCAGTAGACCTCACACTGACTGCTAACGTGGGTGACAAACACTTGTTCTTCGCTTTCTGGGGTTAGATCAAATGAGGAGTGGACAAAAGACTCAGGAGACACTCCTGCCTGTAGTTTTGATTTGATTTGTCTTGCAAGCCCCTTCTCAATGAATGTATCCACTATGCTCTGCTGTGTTCCACTGTTGTAGAGGTGAACAACATTGCAAAGCCCCTTGTTTTTTACATTCAACTGAGACACAACTTTACATCTCAGACTGTCCTTGCTGTTCAGGACAAAATCGGTCAGCAAGTCGCATGCCTCTGGACTCCATCTTTCACAGTCCTCAAGATCTGCAGGCTCGGTCAGTTTGTAAAGGCTGCACCTGAAAGCTTGTCCCTCTAAAAGTGCATGTTCTGGCATTATTCCCTGAACACTGTGCTCACTGACTTGGATGTTGGAGCCAAAGTCGACAAGCATTATGTTGATATGACTCTTCAGTTTTCCTGTGATGAACCCTCTGTGCCACCTTCCATCATGAGGCGACTTGACAACGCAACACAGATTACCAGGCTGGAGGGGAACTGTGTGAGCTGAGTAGTATTGCTGGAGCTCAACCATCACTTTCTCCAGCTTTGGAGCTTCATGTAGAGGTTGGCACCAGAAATCTGACGGAGAGAGGATGTATGAACAGCGTACTTGAAACTCATAACCCGGCTTCATACTTAAAGGTTTGAAGTTAGTGATAACTTTGACTTTGTCAAATTCATGCTTAGACAAGTTCTTGTCCTCTTCCCAATCGTCCAATTGCTCTCGTTTCCCAAATACATCCACCGTGTGCTGCAGGTGCCTTGTTTTCTTTGCAAGATCTTTATTTTGCACCGTGTGATCTACAGAAATGTATTCAGATAGGCTGGAAGAATTCAAGAGCTCAGCGATGCTGTTATCACTTCCCACCTCAAAGAGATCAACAAAGAGTTTGGTCTTCATCACCTGGACAACATGGACCTGCAAAGCTTTGTTTGACACAGCTTTTCTGAAAAGGTCGCAGGCGTCGCTGGGCCAGATGTCATCCAAAGGAAAAACTTTAGAAAGAGTACAACAAACGGCAAACTGTGATGTGCTGGCAAACATCTCAGGCACATTCTTGATCAACATGCGCGGCACTTTTTCAATGTTTCCAAAGTCAATGTAAAGAACTTCAGCGCCATGCTCCAGAGTATCTGTCACCACACCCCTGTAGAAATGCATGTCTTTCTCGTAAAGTGCACAGCACTTTGCCCCGACCTCTTGATTCAACAGAATGTCTTCATCCAGCTTCATGTGGCTGAAGTGATCTGCCATTTCTTCCATCATCACCTCAAACTCCTCATTGCGCTTCTGAGTTCGGATCCAGAAGTGGTTTGGATTCTGAGCATACTCAACATAGCCCACAAAGACTGAGCCGACCTGGACTTGCTCTACTTTCAGTGTGTTGGACAATGCTTCAGCCATGACCGTCTCGTAGTAAGCATAGCCACCCTGAAGTGGTGCTTTTACAGTGTTAAAACCTAGCGTGCTGGGAGGCTTTACGATAGGCTGTGATTCTTCCACATGTTTATCTTCAGCATCAATTAAAGTGATTGTGTGAAGGTGCCGTTCTTTATCGAAACCAATGACTTCCACATCCAACACTCCTCCAAGCAAGCCTGCCTTGAGGAGACTCAGCTGCTGAGTTTTAAGCACTGTGTCCTGATCTATCAGGGAAGAGAGAGCACACGGGAACGCCATGATGGGTGTGGAATAAAAATCAAGAGGCAACTTGTGGATGGTCTCAACATGGACAGATTGAAAGAATCCGTAGTCTATTAACAAG
This sequence comes from Craterocephalus stercusmuscarum, assembly GCA_037177115.1. Classification (NCBI taxonomy): domain Eukaryota; kingdom Metazoa; phylum Chordata; class Actinopteri; order Atheriniformes; family Atherinidae; genus Craterocephalus; species Craterocephalus stercusmuscarum. Next base: position 20,377,107 of record JBBDHI010000024.1, read on the forward strand.
ACTCTTACTTCAGAGTTGACCGGGAGGAACTGTAGAAAGCCTCTGTGCCATTCCCCATCTTTTCCTTTGACTGCGCACAGCTGACCCAAGTTCTCCCAAGTCTTTTGATTGTATTTTTCGGTTCTGTACTCGCAAATTTCTGCCAGCCTCTTTGACATTTGGCAGAGATCATTCTTCACATTGCTCATCTGGCAGTAAAACAGCCCAGGGTCAAAAGCAGCACTTACTTTTACTTTGGCACGTGTCCCACATCTTAACTGAGGCCCACAGAAAGACAAAAACTCTTCATATCCCTTCCAGGTGGCAGATTTAAAATTTTGCCCTGATGGTTTATCAATCAGCAAGTCAAGACCTGGATTTACCTTTTGTTTGAGTGGCACCTCTGTGAGCATTTCAGTCAAGAAGAGGAAGGTATTTGTGTCCATATGCCTCCCAAAGCCATGTTTAACAAGGTCATTATTGATGTCTGGAGCTTCCAGTAAGATGACGCTATGAGGAAGGATGGCTTTAATGAAACCTTTGATACTTCTGCCAATCAGGCTTAACAAATATTCCCCCATCACTGAGTGGGAACCAGTCTGAAGAAGCAACACATTTGAAAGAAAGCCACACACTATTTTTGGAGGCAGGATCAACAGGTCGCTTGAGCATGAAGATATGTGGGCGATGTCGACACTTAAAACGTTACCGTGATCTAGGAGGAACACATCAAACTGGTTCTCCTTTCGGTTCTGAACTCTTCCTCTGAACCAGCGTGCTGAAGTTGAATCTTCTACGAGGCAAAACTCTCCGATATCTACCTCAGCTCTAGTCTTTGGCACGTTCTGGATTTCTTTCTGCAGGATGTTGTAGTCTAGTTCACATGTGTTGACATACTGGCCCTGGAAGTGTATCAGGGTTGCTTCAGGATTCCAGTCCAAGTGAGTCAATTTTAGGTCCACTGGCCAAAGGGCACAAGGTGTGGAAGGGGCTGAGTCTTGTGACCTGCAAATGAAAGTGAATTACATCAAAAACTGCCATTCACACAAACCCACATCATCTGTATGGTGTTTACTTTTCGATGGTTAGGTTATTTTAACACAAATTTATCACACAATTTGCAGATTAAAAATTCCACAATAAACTGTTTTAAACAGTTTTTAATATGTTGGAGAAACACAGTAGTGTAAAGGTTATAAAAATGTCTCTATAAAAAAAAATTACACCAAATCTAGTTTGCTGAATTTACTGCTTCCGAATAACGATACTCTTCATACCAGATGACGCGTAACATTACAGAAGGTAAACACTAAATAGCCAGCAGGTAACTACAGTACATCAGTTTATCTCGGACGTTGTCTTGTTACAGTGATCACTTGTGTTTGTGCAGGATGTGCCTTGTCCCACACAGTAAAGGTTTTTTATATATTAGAAACATGTTAAACATGCTGAGGTATGCAGAACTATTATATGCTGCCTCGATGTAATTTTCTGATAAACAACCGTTCGATTGCTACAGTGCATTTCTTTCATTCATCTGTCAAAAGCCAGCTGATATAACTTCCCGAAATAGCTATCCATATGTACGAAAATAATGAAGCCAGTTCGAATGAGAATTCTCCCTGATCATGGTATGAATAGTGTTTTGCCTCGGTCCATCTGAACATGGAAGCGCTCCTGCTGTTTTGCAGTCGAGTTGCACTTCAGTCAGTGAAAGCTGTCATGCTGCAGAAGCTGAAGTGACTGATCTGTTTTGACTTCTATTCCTAAACAACTGATTTAACCTCACGATAAATGTCATGCGTTGTAACAGTATAAAAAGTTTTTTCCCTTCATAAACCCTGCTAAACATTCTTCTTCAGAAACACCTTTCATTTCATCTGCAATGCTGGGAATCTAAATATAGAACTGAGCAAAATCTCCTACAGTCAGAAACCTGTGGCCGAAATAAGCAGAAATGTCTATTCTTCACAGAAATATTTAAATCATTTTTAAATAAATGTAGTTTTAGGAAAGATTGTGGAGCAACAGGCTGCATGATTTCATATGAGGAGGCTTCAGGTTCATATCAAACTATTGTTCTCATCAACAGTGTCCTCTCCTGGAAAGTGGAGACCCTGCTGGTAGTTTCAGGTTCAGCATTCCTGCAGAAATCCGGAACTTCAGTTCTAAAACTGATTGTATTTTTCTCCTCCTTCATCTCCCGTCCATGCTGTTCAGGTGTGTTAGCCGTGTCTGTTTACCTCCTACTACGTCACTTCCGGCAAAACATGCCTTTACAGGTGTTTTTAATAGTGAATTACTAAATTCTGTCAATAAGTTTCTGTAAAATGTAGATGATTAGCTATAAACTGATAGAAGACCCAAACTGCTTCACTCAGGTGAGCAATTATCGGTTCAAGTTTTCACTACATGCTCTGACTTTACATGACTTAGAAAAACTGCTGAAGCAGCAGTGTAACTGTGCATTCAAGCACTTCTTATATTTCTGTAGAATGAGAGGCTGTTGTCCATTATTTTACTTACTTCTGCTGATCTAAGCCCATCATCGACTGTACGGGAGCGATTATTAGTTACAGTCACATCTCCAAAATGACCTGTGAGAAATAAAAGATGTGTCATTGCACTTCCTACAAACAAACTTTCACTCAACATATCTTAAACTTAAGATCTTCTATATAAACAGAAGGAATGATAATATAACTTTAAATGTGACATTTCATGACCCAATATCTGAAAAATGACCAACTATACAGTAACTGTGTGCTAAATAAAACCTAACTAAATAAAAATCACCATCTTTATAAATAAACTTGGAGACATCACTTAGAAACATCATTTTCAAATTAAGAGTTCATCTAATTTAGCATTGCACCTTGATTTGTATTGCACATTTTTTAGACTAGCATTCTTTCCTTTAGTTTAAAGACAAATGAACACACCCCTGTCATATGTGAATCCTGAAAGGTATTTCTGTAATATTTTGCACTGAAAATCTGTCAGGTCCATAAATGTAAATTTACAAAAAGAAAAATGCACATCAATAGTGGGCTTATCTGACATGAGATCTGCTATTTAGTTACATAAAATCTGACAAATTATTTCAGTAAATAATAGGGGTGTAACAATTAATCGATTTGCATCGATCCATCGATTCTACGGCCGTCAATACAATGCATCGATGTGTCTGT